>JAJOZX010000618.1:1077500-1290959 GCA_023014485.1 Bathynomus jamesi | reverse complement strand
CAACACTATACGTTCTTTAAACGTATAGTGAACACCCTTTATGTAAACGTGTATAAACGTTCTTTAAATGTGTAGTAAACGTTCTGTAAACGTGGTAAACGTGCTATATACGTTTGGTTAACGTTTATAAAAACGACTTAAAAGTTCTAGAAACATTTAGTAAACGTCCTATTAACGTTCTATAAACGTATTAACGTCCCATAAAAGTCCAGAAAAGCTTTTAAAAAACGTTCTGTAAACGTCTTATTAACGTTCCATAAAAGTTTCGAAACGTTTAGTAAACGTTCTGTAAACTCAGTAAACGTCATATATATGTGTATATATACATTTCACAAATGACTATTGTTCAAAAATTAGTGTAACGATAACTAACTAACACATAACTAACTAAATAGCTTACTAAAGAACTAGAACTAGTTAACTATTAGGTAACTGTTAACTAAATAGTAGAATCCTTATTTCCTTTGACGTGTGTGTGTGTTTGAGCGTGCGTGTATATGTAAATGAAGATTAGACATATCGTTAATTTGAAAAACTATCTCGTGTCAATTTATTTAAATCGCCAAATTAAAGTACCACCAATTATGAGTTTCAGTTGTCATCTGCATTTACGCTAATTTGATGGCATTTTTGCATTTTTTACCATTCCTATGTAAATCATTGCTACATAAATTATAGATCCACTCATTTTTAGTATAACCAAACATCATTTCATAATAGCGACAATATCCTTGGTATGAACGAACGGTACATTCATATAATTATACTGTTTGAAATCAAATTAAGTTGAAGGTAAAATCATTTACATGATATATATATATATATATATATATATATATATATATATATATATATATATATATATATGTGTGTGTGTGTGTGTGTGTGTGTGTGCAATTTTAAATTTTTTTATATTTTTTTTATGTTGTGATTATGCTAATCTGTTATTTTTGAAATAATGTGATCATTTCATGGTATTTTCATGTTATATTTTTATATTTTTCAGACTTTGAGACCGCTTCTAGGGAAGCATTTATCAACTGCAATGATTTTCTTTTGGTGAAGAGGATGGAGAAGTCTGGAATACCTTTCAGGTAAATACAGTACTTATATATATATATTGAAAGGTTGCGTAGTGTGTAAAATGCATGCGTGTGTGTGTATGTATGGTAAAGAATAGAGGGAGAAGTGTGTGCTTGAGAGTATGCTGAACTGCTGACACGGTAGATGAGACAGAAAAAGATCAGCTAAAGGGCACAGTGACAGGAGAAACGAAAGTTCCAGTATTTCCTGCCTCCTGTCTAATGTCCCACCACCCCAACCCCAAAAACTACTTTCCTGGTCGATTGGTGTCTACACTCTTTTCGTGTTCATAATAATGATTATGTTGCAATTTGAGGTGTTTCTTAAAATTCTCCTAAAAACACGCCTAAAACCACCTCCATTGCGGGTAATTCCCCGAAAATTTTTGGTCCTAAATAGGGTTGTATTTGAAGCACCGTTTGGGGCCAGCCTCTCGGAAGAAATTAATTTCATAATAAAGGTCAAAAAGAAAAGAAAAATCATTATTTAAATTTATTCATAAAAATAATGAATATGAGCTCTTAGTAATAATATTATGACTCTCTAGTGAAGAAATTTTGAATATTTTAGTGTACAAGGTAGTCCAAAAATGGCAATATATTTATTTATTTTACCCTCCTTTTAGAATGGGTTTTTTTTTGTGTGTTTTTTAAGAAATGCAAACATCAAACATTATTTTTGTATGGATTTCATCATGCGGGTTCATCATTTTAAATTTGCACCTTTGGTCCGTTACAAGTTAAATAGAACAAAGCCGATCGGATTGTTGCTTTTGAATCACTCTGTACATTTACTTATTTTGATTTCACGTGTACAGGAGGTAAATATTAATGTTAAGCAGATCTTATTTGTTTATTGAAAACATTTATTTAAAGGCGAATACCCGCAAAAATATAGGCATATATATATATATATATATGAATAGAAACGACATAAGTGTTAAGGAACGTTTCCGCACACGAAGGAGAGATAACGAATAATGAAAAATGAGGCGAACCGCCCGGGAATCGAACCCAGGGCCTTCCAATTGCCGGTTGGATGCTCTACCATTATGCTACGGTCCTCACTCAATCACAAATCGAAATTCTCCCACATAGGGCAGAAACCAATGCCCTGAGAGGGCACCCTCGCAAATCGTGAATATGCGCATATAACTGCAATGACCGCGCAGTATATAAATGAATAGAAACGACATAAGTGTTAAGGAACGTTTCCGCACACGAGGAGGAGAGATAACGAATAATGAAAAATGAGGCGAACCGCCCGGGAATCGAACCCAGGGCCTTCCAATTGCCGGTTGGATGCTCTACCATTATGCTACGGACCTCACTCAATCACAAATCGAAATTCTCCCACATGTGGGAGAATTTCGATTTGTGATTGAGTGAGGTCCGTAGCATAATGGTAGAGCATCCAACCGGCAATTGGAAGGCCCTGGGTTCGATTCCCGGGCGGTTCGCCTCATTTTTCATTATTCGTTATCTCTCCTCCTCGTGTGCGGAAACGTTCCTTAACACTTATGTCGTTTCTATTCATTTATATACTGCGCGGTCATTGCAGTTATATGCGCATATTCACGATTTGCGAGGGTGCCCTCTCAGGGCATTGGTTTCTGCCCTATGTGGGAGAATTTCGATTTGTGATTGAGTGAGGTCCGTAGCATAATGGTAGAGCATCCAACCGGCAATTGGAAGGCCCTGGGTTCGATTCCCGGGCGGTTCGCCTCATTTTTCATTATTCGTTATCTCTCCTCCTCGTGTGCGGAAACGTTCCTTAACACTTATGTCGTTTCTATTCATTTATATACTGCGCGGTCATTGCAGTTATATGCATATATATATATATATATATGTATGTATGTGTGTGTGTGTGTGTGTGTGAAACGATCGGAATTCAGGAAAAATTAGATAGTCTTAAAAATTATTACTTGGAACAATTTTTTTATATAACACATAACATACAATAAGCCACACACACACACACACACCACACACACACACACACTGAAGGATAGTTTAGTTAAACTGAGAAGAATATTTGTTTATGAATTAGGGAATATTTTTTGTATATTTTATTCAATTAATTCTTTTCTATGCGATAATATTTCACGTATTATTAAGTTCTATTAATTTTAGACACCACTAACGTGTACCTTATTTCTTGTAGCTGTCTTCAGAATAGTTTTTTGATGTCAGTTGCCGAAGACCCATCAATAAATGAGGTTTCCAACATCAGGGATGACATGAAAGTTTGGAATGAGGTGTCCCTTTTGGAGAAAGACAATAAGATAACTCTTCTTTTGGATGAACCAATTCCGAGCCCAAATGTGGATGCACCAGCTGAGAAAATTTCTTTCACTGAAGAATTCAATATTGTTGCAAAAGATTGCAGTGATCCTTCAAGGTATGGACACCTAATATTTACCTCTGTTGACCTCTGTGACCTAGACAAGTCGTATCCGATTTAAGTTAATCTATATCCTGATCCAAATTAATCAACTTAACCTATTCTACCCAATTTTTTGTGTTATCCTGAATTGACTTATTTGATTTGACTTAACCTATAATGCATTGAACGTTGATATGTTAAAACATGGGTATTGGGCACTCCTTATTTAAGGGTATATAATGTGTAGCAAAATCTATTCTAATTTCAGATGTGGGCTACAATTCATGAAGTTCCTTCACGAAACAATTTTGAGTCTACTTTGTCGAAGTGTCCGGCTGGTCATGTATTTGTTGCTGAAATTGGAGAATGCATTTCGGTAAATTTGCCTTCTTCCAGTGCACAAAGAGAAGGTTATTTTAACTCAAACTCAGAAATATTGAACGAAAGAAGTTGTAAGGAAGGCTATTTATTCAATTTGGAGAAAGGCAGGTGTTTACCAAATAAGAAGGTATTCTCTGTTAACTTGAGGGTGAAACAGACACCGCTCCTTTCGCAGGAAGTAATCCCAGTTACAGAATTGAAGAATGCGGCAGCGATAGTATTTTTGTTCCTGAATTAGGAATCTGCCTTCCAGTGAACCCTGCAGAGGTTCCTGCCAAGCCCCAGCAAGGGGAAACGGTGGCAATAGCTTTCCCACCTTCTTCTTCGGGTTGTCCTCCAGGCTCAGTCTACAACCCCGAAGTGGACCAATGTTTGGCCGTTGAAAGCGGACCTCAGAGTACCCATCATATGCCAGAGGCCTCCGCTCTGGTCAGTAACATCAAACCTTTAGTCATATCTGAAGACTTTAATGAGAAAAGGAAATGTAAAGAAGGAACAGTTTATAATTCTGAAATCGACCTCTGCACTCCGATTGATGTGGAAAGACCTCAGGGAGACGCTCCGGTCAAACCAGTTTACGGTCAAGACTCTACGTCAATTAAACATACGACTGAGGATCCTTTTAGGCTCACTTTGGCACCTTTGACCTCGGAACAAATTGGAAAGAGTAAATGCCCGCCTGGCACTGTATATGTATCGGAGATAGATTTATGTCTCAAGCCTTAAAAAAAGTCCAGTATCATAATATGAACTAAAAAGTCATAATATGTATTTAAAAAAAACATTGATTCAATAACTCATTTATATTATGTCTTATATCGAGCCATAAATATAGTCATAATAATAATGAGGTTAGACTCTCTATCAATATCACCAAGTTATTGGTGCATATAAATTATACATCAGTATTCATAAATTTTATAATTTTTTTTAAATGTTTGTCATTATTAATTAAAATAATAATTAACTTATTATGTAAATGCTGAAGTGCACAAGTCATAATTTTATATATATATATATATACACTGTATATTGTGTGTTTATATAGGGTCTATACATACGTAGTATAAAATAGTTTTTACCTATATAATTACTCAAGGTTCTCAAAATTATATATATATATATATATATATAGTTACCAGTGATTTATTTATTTTAAGAGTATAATTATTATAATGTCTTGTATTTTTATATGACACAAATGTATTCTTTCCATGACGCCATTTTATATTTTCCTTTTTTTTTTTAAATAAAATAACATTTTTTTTGTAAATAAATATTCTTTTGTTATTCAAGGCTTTCATTTATGTACAGTTGCCTCTCTCTCTCTCTTCTCTCTCTCTCTCTCTCTCTCTCTCTCTCTCTCTCCATATATATATATATATATATATTTCTATATGACTCAGTTTAGTGCATGGAAAACACAAACTTACGATACATCTTGTTCCTGATCAATTATGCACTGAGACTTCACAATACACAGTGTGTCTGTAAACAAAATGGTGATTTTCAAAATTAAAAGGATATTGTATTTCTATGAAGAGGAGAGAGTCATTACTTCCCGTTTATTGTCATTCCCATTCCCATTCCCGGTCCGCGAATGAGAATGCTCAAAGGGAGAATTCTACCTTTGAGGAAAAAAGTTTCCTGAGAAAGAATAATGTCACTTCCTCCGCAGTCGCGGTAAAGACACGATGAGAATGGCTAATATTTCCTAACCTAACCGAACTTAACCTAACCTAATATCAGCCTAACCTAACCTCTCCTAACCTTCCTAACCAAAACCAAAATGGGAAAGCGATGGATGAAAATGAGAATGATATAAAATTGGAATAGATCGATATGAGAATTACCTCCTTCGTGATTCTCTCACTTGATGATCTCTCGCTCTTCGGCGCGAAATGAAATGGGAACGTCATCGGTGGAATGATCCCAACAGCTTATACTTTGACCTTCGTCCTTCAGTAATGATAAACTGTTTGTACAGTATATGCGAGTCAGGTGGGTATTAAATTGACGAGCTTTATATATTTGGCATTGATATCACGTGCTGGAAATACCGCCCCTTGGGTAGAGAGAGAGAGAGTGAGAGAGAGAGAGAGAGAGAGAGAGAGAGAGAGGGGTGAGAAAGTTGAAAAAAGAGAATGAAGTAATGTTAAATGTGCTCAATACACTCGTTCGAATAACGCTTTTGAAAGACTCTCAAAAGAGATTTGATATCCTTTTCCAATCAATGTATCATAAATTTAACGGACATGTAATCGTTTGGGTGCAATTTGTGAACAGGACGTTTTTTCATGACTGTTTCTACGTAATTATGATAATTTATTTTTATTCGTTGTTTAATAAAGGAAGGTTGCGTGCATGCGTGATATTTACCCAAATATTTCGTGTCATTCGTTATACGAAACAGTTAAATAGACAAAGCATTATTCTCCATTACGGTATATCCAGAATAATACGATATATATATATATATATATATATATATATAATTATATATATATATTTATATATATATATATATATATATATATATATATATATATATATATATATTATATATAATATATATATACAGTATATGAAAAATTATTTCATGAAAGTAACACGGGAATAATATTTATGATGAAAATAACCACGAAAGAAAAAGGAAACACAGAATGGTGCTCAAGCGCTTTCGTCAGATGACACCCTCAGGAACACCTTCGAGTGTTCCTCAGGAATATTAGGAACGTCTAATGACATCTTATGTTCCTGAGGATGTCATAAGACGAAAGGGCTTGAGTACTTTTTCTTGTTTTCTTTTTCCTTCGTAGTTATTTTCATCATATATATATATATATATATATATATATATATAATATATATACACAAATTCAGAATGGTTCCCTGAGACAATTATATGTTAAACACAGACCGTGCATGGAACAAGGAACTCTTCTGGGAAAATTAAATCCACTATAGTGGATTTAATTTTCCCAGAAGAGTTCCTTGTTCCATGCACGGTCTGTGTTTAACATATATATATATATATATATATATATACACACGTGTGTGTGTGTGTGTGTGTGTGTGTGAAGAGGGGGTGAGAAAGAGACAGAGAGAGGTTCTAGTTTCACCGGTTGGTTGGTTGGTTCTTCTAACGAGGATTAATGAGATACGCATTAACGCTACCAAGCGGAGAATATATAACCCAAAAATTTAGGGGAGAATTTTGAGCCCAAGATATGACAGCGGGGTTTATTGCTGCTGCTCTTCTCATTTCTAGTCTTTGGTCGGAACTTCTCATGGTTGAAATGAATGCATGCTTGGTTTCATCCGTCATCCTCTCCTTTGAGGAGATAATTGAAAGCTCTGAAAACGATGAAAAGACGAACGAAAAGTAGGTTATGAAAATGGAATAGGGTCTGAATAATTTACTTTACGATTCATTGGACTAAAACTCTGGAAATTTTGTTTTAATTAATATGAAACCCAATTAAGCTACCTTATGTGCGTCTCGTACAACAAATTTGGAATCACCTGAAAAGATCAGGGCCCCCATGTATTCTTGTTTTTTGCTTTACAGTACCAAATATAATAATAAATTAAATTGAATGCCCGTTTAGGTCAACTGTACGCCCTTGACGATTGGTTAAGTCGTGATATTTTCGTTAGTTTTAACGAAGATATCATTTGGTAATTGAGGCTGGGGGCCCTGATCTTCAGGTGATCCCAAACTTGTATTCGATTAAAAGGCGTTTCTCGTTCGGGGAAGTGGTGCTTCATCCACTCGGAGTAACCATAACTCCCAGCTGCAAGGTCGGCTTAACCTTGGTTTGGTAAGTAGATGGGTTGGATGTACGCTCTAAAAACTCTGTATATTTAATGAAATCTAACAAAATTTTAATTTTAAACTAACATTAATGAAAAAGTTAGAGGAGAGGCGACAAGCTTAACCTTCGTGAAATGAGGAATCGTCGCACGGAACATTTGAAAAGTTGAAAGGTAACAAAATTATGAGGTCCATTTTCGTTAAAATTGAACTTAACAAACGATTGAACCAAAATAAATTATATTATTTAAAATAAATTTTGTTTAGATTAAACAAATATAAAATAATATTTATTCGTAATTAAATATTTTCAAATTTCTCACATGAAGTTAAATCAAATTCTAAATCAGTTTTACATGCATTTAATCTGAACCATATTTATATTTCCAAGTAACATCATTTATTTTGGTTCAATTTGAACAGAAACTGGGACTCATAATTTTGAACACGTTACTTTGTTACTCTTAAATTCTTTGAGTTTTTTTTTATTATTTAAAATAAATAAACTTTGGACCTTTTCCAGTTTGTGTACCGTTTTTCATATAATTTATTTTTGCTTCTTTTCAGATAAAAAATGAGTGATAATATCAATCTGAAGTGGTTGTTTGCCTGGTTAGGTTAATTGCCTGGTTAGGTTAATTGAATACCCAGTTAGGTCAACTGTATGCCCTTGACAATTGGTTAGGTTAAGTTATGATATTTTTGTTAAAACTAACAAAAATATCATGACTTAACATAAATCATCAAGGGCTACAGTTGACACATTAAATATCTATTTTCAAAAAATTGGAAACGGTACATGAAATGGAAAAGATCCAATTAACTTAACCAGGCAAACACCCACTTCAGATTGATATATCACTCATTTTGATCTGAAAAGAAGCAAAAATAAATTATATGAAAAACGGTACACAAACTGGAAAAGGTCCTAAACTTTTTTCGAGTGTACATTTAACCCGTTCATCGTAACAATTATGTTTCAAACGCTCCTAAACGAAGACATTGGACATTACTCAGGTTTTTTTTTTCCTTCTTTAATGATTTTGCGGTTTTGATATTTACGAGGTTTTGGAATATCACCATCCAAATTTAGAATTAATGGCTTGATGAACATATGAGATGCTCCAGACCACAAGCTGCCAAGCGCCAAAATTAAAAAATGGAGAAAAATGTAGTTAAAGTTTGTCAACTTGCAAAATGCCATAATTTTTTAACCAATAATGATATTTGATTGATTTCGACCATACGTACAAGTCCACAATCTGTACATATGGTACAGGATATCGACTCACACTCCCGTGTGTGATTCGATATCCTAACTCACACACGGGATATAGAAGAAGGGTGGGGGAATATAGTGATATAAATAACTCAATTCTGGCCCCACTGGTGCTTGGCAGGTTGTGATCTGGAACGCTTCATATATACACGTACAGAGAAATTTCTAATTGCTGTATTATATTCTCCGCAATAATTTCCTGCGTGAGTTCGAATCCCTTCCGTTTAACCTAAGTCGACGTATACTTTACGTTGATATTATCTTTTTTGTTGTTATTATTATTTAATTGACACTTCTTTCCTCGCAATCTTTCTTCTTCCATTCCTTTGGCTGACGTTTCGTTCAGTTAAGTTGTTTAAGAGTTCTACAGTGCTTATATGCTTAGAAATTGAAGGCTTTCCACGAACGTAACAATCTCTTATTAATGGCAGTTGAGTCACGCGATACATGTTGATAAACATTAATTAATATACATATTAATCATAACACTTATAATTTAAGTATCTGAAGCATCAATACTAATTATAATAATAATGAATCACGAGGGCCAAAATCTGGCACGACACTCAGGCCAACTAATGCGATCTATTACGCTAACTTTTTTATTATTATTATTATTACCAGCGCCATCGTAAGTCGAACCCCAGACTTCAGTGTCTTCGCTTCGTTTATAGGGAAACGGTGTTACTACTGGCGCTGGTCAAGCATCTACATTAACTCCGAATTCTAACCAATTACTTTAAAGAAATTTCTTACGAGCGAAAAACTTGAAAACACTCGTAATAAAGACATATTGGTTCAATATTGGAACAATGAATCAATATTGGCTATATATTGGGCCCATATTGGTCAATCGATTTTTTGTTACTCGGAAATTAAGTTATGGAATTAAAGATTTATCTACAGGGTACATTTGCATGGGGGGGTACATGGAACCTCAGATACAGATTCCGTTTCATCTACTCGTCCGTATTTGAAATTACTTCAGACAGAGGTCTGGCATCCACCTCAGTTATTGTGTAATTTAGGCAATAGAGATATTTTTGGTTTCAAGGTTATTCGCATCAATATTATTGTTAAATATCGCTGTACTATTTCTAAAATATTATGTCGAGATATTGATAGGCGCAAAACGAGGTGAACACACACACACACACACACACACACGAATATATATATATTATATATATACTGTGTGTGTGTGTGTGTGTACAGTATATACGCCTCGGTGGTGTAGTGGTTAGCATCGCTGACTACGAATCCACCGGTTTCGATTCCCGGTGACGGCAGTCGGTGCGCAGCAAACCCAGCTGTTCATCCTTCCATACAATAAAACTGGTTGGTAGATAAATGGGTACCTTGAGTAGCCTAGTGGTTAAGACGCTGGGCTGCTGATCAGGAGGTCGTGGAATCGAGTCCGGGCGAGGACTTTGTAATTTCTGACCACGCATGGTACGTCGTGGTTCGGATTCCACGTTGTTTTAGGTGTAAAGTAGAGCAACAAGCTTGACCTTCGTCAAAATAAACAATTCAGGCAAAGCAAAATCAAGGTAACCAAGGTGTGTGTGTGTATATATATATATATATATATACACACACTATGCACATGTTTTAATTTGCGTCTTACTAAAATCTCCTTCCCATCCTAAGATCTCTCTCTCTCTCTCTCTCTCTCTCTCTCTCTCTCTCTCTATATATATATATATATATATATATAATATATATAAGATATAATATGTCAATAATTTATCAAAAATTTTAAAAAGAAACAAAATCTAACAACTTTTTTTACTTGTAACCTTATTGACTGTCAGAAATAGCTTTGTCTTTACGTTTTTGTTCACCGATGATATATATATATATATATATATATATATATATATATATTTATGTAGGAAGGAGAGGCCAAGACGAGCGCCCACAAAAATTACCCCCCCCCTGCCTCTGAGTACTTCCCTAATTGATTGGTGTTTACAATCTCCATATATATACTGTATATAAAACCTTACAAAGGTTCCGCGCGATGATTTCTCATTTCGCGAAGGTCAAGCTTGTCGCCCCTCCTCTCGAGTTGGCCTGGTGAAGTAGTGAGTTGGATTCTTGCGCGTTCCACCTCACATAGCCAGGTACGCCCGGCTCATCGGGGATTGTTCTGAGCCAGGCGTCTAGTCTTCTTTTGAAGATTTCCACTGCAACTCCCTTCGTGTTTCTTAAGTCTTTGGGCAACTGATTAAACAGTTTTGGTCCTCTCACTACAAAACTATTTTCTTTCAGGGTTAAGGATGTTCCCTGTCTCGCCTTCAATTTGGGAATACGACACAGTCTACTGCTTCTACTTTCCACCGTTGTTTGGGTAGCTATGGGATTCAGAGTAAGATTAGGGACTAGTTTCTCCATTATTTTCCAAGTGTAAATAATTGTGTGTGTGTGTCTCTTCTTTCCAGTGAATATAGGTCTAGTTCTCGTAACCTTTCCCAGTAATTTAGTTCTTTGCACCCATTGATCTTGGCTGTGAAGCTTCTTTGGATCCCTCCAGCTGTCTAATGTCTTCTTTTTTTATATGGGGATGTTAGACCGAGCAGTATTCCAATTTGGGTATTATCAGGGTTTTCAGTAGGGGAATCATTACATTCCTATCCCTTCGTTTAAAGGTTCTCAATATCTGACCCGTTATTCTCTTTGCTCTGTTTACTGCTATCTTATTTGTGTTTCAAATTTCACATCATCTGTCATTACAACCCCTAAATCTTTTACTCTGGAATTTCTCTGAATTTCCTGTCCATTTGGGGTATAATATTCCATGGATTTTAGGTCTTTTTTTCCGTACCGTCATAGCTGAAATTTCTCGGTGTTAACTTCATATTGTTGTCTTCCGTCCAACAACTAGATTTTGTTTATGTCGGTTTGTAGAGATCCTATGTCTTCTGGGTTTCTTATTTTTCTACTGATCTTTGTGTCATCCGCAAAGGATGTTACTGTGCTGTCTCTGGTAACGTCCTCATCTATGTCAGTTAGCATGAGTATGAAAGGTTTTAATTTTGCAAAAAGGAAGTCAAAAAACCATGCGATTATCAGACCTCTGAAAAACGAGAACAGTGCTTTATCTGATGATCTAACAGAAGTATCTGAAAAATCTGAAATATTAAGAGCTCAGTACAAATCATATTTCAGTATCCCAAAAAGTGACAAACTGATATGCGATAGAAACGCGTTCTTTGAAGAACTACAAGGGAAAAATAACGGACTTCGACTTTATGACAGGTGATATTACACAAGCTATAGGGAAACTAAAAGCACACTCAGCGGCAGGACCGGATAAATGGAATGCCACACTGATCAAAAACTGCAAGAATGCAATCGCTGAACCCCTATATTGGATATAGAAACGATCACTAGACACGGGAGAAACACCGGTATCCTGAAGAACGCGAACATAGTCCCAATATATAAAGAGGAGACGATCCGAGGCCAAACACTATAGGTCAGTGTCGCTTCTATCTCATCTCACTAAAATATTTGAAAGAATAGTTAGACAGAAAATCAATGACTTTTTGCAAACTCAGAAAAAATTCAATGATAACCAACATGGGTTTCGGTCAGGCAGATCATGCCTATCACAACTAATGGAACACTACAACAACATTATTGATGCACTTGAAAGTAATGAAAACTATGATGTAATATCATGGAATCATAATACATAAACTGAAATATATGGGAATAAACAGGAAAAGTAGGGAAATGGTTATATAATTTCCTTAGTGAGCGGCGGCAAGTCGTTAGGTCAACTGAATGTCTGGTTTGGTCAACTGAATGCCTGGTTAGGTCAACTGTGCGCCCTTGATGATTGGTTAGGTTAAGTCGTGATATTTTCGTTAGTTTAAACGAAAATATCACGACTTAACCTAACCGATCGTCAAGGGCGTAGAGTTGACCTAACCGGGCAGTCAATAAATTAAATCCCAAACCTTGATTAAAACGGTAAATTCAAAAATTATTCCAAAAACTTTTATTTTCATTAATTAAACCGGATATGGATCTTTTCCGTTTGGGGGCTAGCAGCGAATTTTAATGAAAATCGGTATACTAATGTAGTTTTGGTCACTGATTTCAAAAATAACTTTCTTTTTTTGGAGAAATGAAACAAAAACATGTTAGAGCACTTTAAATAATTAATATAGTTTTAACTAGCTTAAACTAGTTACAGAGGAGTGTGTTAAATTTAGCCAGAGTCACAAACTGCTACTGTTTATGAAAAAGTGCTCTAAGTGTGGGAAAGTGTGTTCCTTTGATAAAAATACTCAGTTCTTTCGTTGCTAAAAGCGTCGGTCAAACGGTAAAAAGTGCAACTTTACGAAGAATACGTTTTTTGAAGGACCCCGGAATAGGGTGGCCAGACGTCCGGCTTTAGGCCGGACAGTCCGCCTTTTGAGCACTCTGTCCTCCATCCGGAGCCACCTTGAGCCGGACGTTAATTTGTCCTCCTTTTTTGGGTCTGGTTAAAAAGAATTATATAATTACCTCAGGTACACTTAAAATAGCGTGTACTGAAGGCCACAATTACCGTTAACGTATTTTTATTATATGTAGTTGGCAACACTGCTGATAAGCCGCATTTGTTTTCAGTTTCATGACTACGAGTCGGACAGTCAGTCTGCGCAAGGAGTAAAAATGAATATTCATTTCTTTCAGTTATATATATATATATATATATGTCAACGTACGGACACATACGCAGTGTCCTCCTTTTTGGAAATTTGGAAATGGCCACCCTATCTCGGAAGGTCTGTAAAAGTAGCAGAAAAAAATCAAGAATTAATGCCCAGTTAGGTCAACTGTACGCCCTTGACAATGGGTTAGGTTAAGTCATGATATTTTCGTTAAATACACATTAATTATTTAAAGTGCTCTAACATGTTTGTCTTTCATTTCTCCAAAAAAAAGGAGTTATTTTTTAAATCAGTGACCAAAACCACATTAGTATACCGATTTTCATTAAAATTCGCTGCTAGCCCCCAAACGGAAAAGACCCCCGGATATATTATTTTGATAGTTTCAGTATACTGTTTTGATAGTATACATAATATTATTAAACAACATCGTTTTTGGAATTTAATTTATCATATTAAATAGGATTTTACCGTGAATATTTGCATAGAGTTTTCAACAAAAATAAGTAAATAAATAAAAAAAAAAAGGAAATAATTGAAATATTTGTATTAGTCTCCGAGAAAAAATTATTATTGATTAAAGAAAACATATTAAATTAGAAAGGGAACTTTCCTAAAAGTTAAATATATCGCTAATAATTAATTAATCGAACGTTTGTGAATAAAATATCATTTAATTGTGTTAATCCCCAATAAGGGGGTGATGTAGGACACTAGAGGAGAGAGGAGGAGGGTTCACTATTACATCACGGAGAAGTTAAATACGATTGTGTGTCGTTTTAGACATTCTCGGGAACAATAATCCAATTTTATATTATATGTAAATTGTATTTTACCTTTTTTATGCAAATATGACATTCGCTTCACGTATTTACGAATGAAAATTGCCTTTTTTAGATAAATATCGATTGAGTAAAATACCATTTAATCTCCATCATCATCCTATATACGTAAAATTCATTTCAGTACTATAATTCAAACAATATATATCAGGGGCGTCGATTGCTCTAAAATAGTGAGGGGGGGTAGACACTTCGCCTTCAAACAGCGAATCAAACAATACTCTGAGTAGCTGTTGCTACAAATGCTACGTGCAATTATTAAAATGCAAATTGACTGCTAAATTCCATGATAAATATACACTGGTGTTCATGACAATAATTTATAATATTGATATTACATTTGCATATGCATATAATACGACATATAACATCTTATTAGGTGCCATTAATAGTTGCATTTATAGCAATTCATCCACGAAAGTGGGGGGATATGTCCCCTGCGTCCCCCCCGCAATCGATGCCATGATATATATACAGTATATTAGTGATGCATGTCACATCCACATCCGTATAAAATTTAACATCCGCATCCACACTTGCAGGATGGAATGTGTACTATTCACTAGACTACTATTTTTGAAGCACAATTTGCCCCTCATTCAGTTCAAATACTGAAACTTGTGCAATGTCTGTTGTGTATTTGTATAATTAATTGTTCATGCTACAATACATAACAATGTCATAAGCACACTGCTTTCCAAAGGGTGGTGGTTTGGGAAAGTGGTTGGTGGGATGCAAGACGAGTTGGGTCCCCGTCCCGCATCGTGGTAACACACAGTTGTGTGGTGAAAACTCGTCCAAAAGAGAAGTGTGTATGTAAAAAAATTATAATTACAAAATAATATTATCTAATGTCTAATATTATCGAATATCTAATATTTATAACTAACCAAAAATCGAAAGTCAATTAATAAATTAAGTATGAATTTAATCTATCATATTATCAAGGTGACAAATTTATGCATGAACATCTGCATCTGCATCCGCGGATGTCTGAAATCTGACATCCGATACATCACTAATATTATATATATATATATATATATATTATATATATATTATATATATATATATATATATATATATAGAAAGGTGGGTAGCGGCGAAGTAGATATACTTAAGTACCTGTACTTAAGTAGCTTTTTCGAGAATGTATTTTCTAGAAAGTACATATTTTTTGTAATACTTTTACTAACTTAAGTACAGTCTTGGGAAAAATGTTGTACTTTAACTTAAGTACAATGTTGCGAAAATCTGAAAAGTACGAAATAACAAAACGGCTGTATGCTTGACAATTTCATTCAAAATTGGTAAACAAATTCTAGAAAAACCTGCTTTCAATCTGCCACCATGTTGGCAAATCCCGAGTCGGTCGCGGCTGCAATACTGCTGCCAAAATTAAAAAACACTCGGACCAGCTATGAATCTCTTCTCAAGAAAGGTAAGAAAATCTGTTGTTAGCCACAATAAAATAGAATAATAGGTAAATGAATAAATGTTAATAAAATATAATATTTTAAATAAAATTTAATAAAACACGCACTAACAGAAAACATATAGTCAAATTCGAATGCTTATTTTGGTGTTGTGGTACTGTACAGTGTAATTTAAGTGTATATTATAATCCTCAACTTCCTAATAATTTTGTTTGAGTATGGATCTGTACTTTACTGTACTTTGGATTAAAAATGTATTGTTTTGTTAAGATTATTTTTAATTAGTGTTTTCCAATTTTCAGGACTGGACTACATTCTCGCAGAGATTGAGAAATCGAAAGAACGAGAAAATCTGGAGACCTTCGACAGCAGCTCGACAGATGAAGACTTCTTCAAACCTGTCCAATCTCAAAAATATGTAGAAAAAAAGGGATATTGATTTATATTTGGCAAATGCAATTAACAGCCGTATGGATATGTTGAAGTCATTTTCATCACTTATGGACATATCCATACGGCTAAATACGCCACTTCCTGCATCTGCAACCTGTGAACGACTTTAGCCCAAAAAAGAGCCAGGATAGATTGCAAAAACTTTGAAAATCAGCTGTTGTTGAAACTCAATAAGAAATTTTGTACAAAATCCATATTTATCATAAATTATTATATAATAAATTATAGTTCTTAATATAATAATTTCTACTTATAATAATCCTAATGAAGTCGGTTTGCCATAATGATGTTTATTTTATATTATTATATATTTGTAGTGTATTTTATTTCATTTTTGAAAAAGTACTTCTTACTTTCCCATACTTAAGTACATTATAAAACACTTTTATACTTCAAATTAAGTACTTTTGATAACGTGTACTTTTACTTTAACTTGAGTACATTTTTCAAAAATTACTTGTACTTTAACTTAAGGAACAAATGAAAGTACTTTACCCACCTCTGTGTGTGTGTGTGTGTGTGTGTGTGTGTATATGTGTGTGTGTGTGTGTGTGTATTGGGTTGAGAGAAAGTCTTCTTACGCAATGTCCTTCACATTTCTGTCTTCGTCTGAGAATGAGAAATCCGCGAATGAGAATCTCAAAAGGGACAATTCCTAAGTTGAACTATTCCTATTCCCACTTAAAGATTTCCCACGTTAAGTAAGATTTTTTTCACAGAAAATACTCCTGGATTCCAAAATTGCATCACACTCTTTTTATTCTTTCCCAAATCTGGAATTCCCATTTTCAAACGGCGGGTGAGAAGGGAATTTCAGAAATTCAGAATTTATTTATTTATTTATTTATTTATTTACAATACAAATGTGATAGATATACAACAAAGAATAATGCAAAATGCAGTTTAGCCCGAGCCTGACCCAAGCTCGAAGTTGTATACTGGATAATTGGTCGTTTGATTTGCTTTGCGTTTTCCTTCCACCAGAGGGCGTCTGGTGAGACGGACGGTAGCGCTACCAACCGGGTGAAGAAAAGTCCCCTTTGAAAGGAGAACTGGGTCGAGCTAAATACATTACGTGCAACGGGCTCGCCAAATGCATTCCTTTTCCCATCCTGGGGTGGGACTCTTCTTAGCTAAGTACAGGGTGTCCCATAAATCCGGTCTTCTAGGAAATTTTATTTTAAATTAAATTTACAAAAATAATACATTAGAACTAAAACAAATGTTCAAATTGACGTCTTGTTTTGGGATCTTTTTTTTGTGTTGCGGGTAGAATAACACGCAATGCCTAATATGAAAGCGAGTTACACTCCTCAGGAAAAGGGGGAAATTGTTCTTTTGCATGCTTCTGGTCTTAACCAATGACAGACAGATGAAGAATTTCACCGTCGTCATCCCAAAAAACCACGACCTGGTCAGCATCGTATCAACATGAGCGAACAACAAGAAAGACATCAATTTGAAAATTTGCCTTCGTTCTAATGTATTTTTTGCAAATTTAATTTAAAATAAATTTTCCTATGAGACCGGACTTATGGAACACCCTGTATACCATATTTATGCAAGTAAGGAAAGTAAATCTTTCACCTCTACTTTTCTTTTTGTTTTACTTTTTATAAATTAGTAAGTTACACTAAGTAACTAGTAAGTAGTAAGTTATCAACGAGTAGTTAAGTAGTTAGTAATTTACGGATCTACTAATGGGTGCTACTGTAGTATGCGGTCTACCTACGATTGGTTAGGTTTAATCATGATATTTTCGTTAAAACTAACGAAAATAGCATGACTAAACCTAACCAATCGTCAAGGGCGATTGACACTGGGATGTAAACAAACAATTAGTAAACAAGCTAAGAAGCTATAATTAAAAGGTAGACCGCCGAATCGTAGGTAGACCGCATACTTCAGTAGCACCTACTAAGGTATAAACCTTTGATAGACTGAGATACGTAAGAAACGACCAATTAATATTTGTAGTTTGTATTTTGGTGAATTATTTAATGGATGTTCGAGATTAGAGACAATTTTCAGTAGTACGAAAGTATTATGTAATTTTTACATAAATTAATTAATTAAAACCTTATTTAAAAACTTGGGGTTACCTAAAGATCAGGGACCCAGCCTTCTTTAGTTAATGCAAAAAATTCACTTTTCTACGTGAAGGTCATTCGTTTTATCGTGTCCACCCGAAGAGGATGCCAGTGGGCATCGAAACTGTTGTGGAAATAAACTCTATCTATTAGAGTGGGTTTTTTATCATACTTCTTTAGTTAGCTTTATAAGACTAACTAACGAAAATATCACGACTTAACATAACCAATCGTCAAGGGCGTACCGTTGACCTAACGATTGGTTAGGTTGTGATATTTTCGTTAGTTACTGTAGCCTTATAAGGCAAACTAAAGAAGGCTGGGTGCCCTAATCTTCAGGTGATCCAAAAACTTTAACGTAAATTAATTAGGTCACTTAAAAACCTCATTTAAAAACTTTAACGTAAATTAATAAATGGTCACTTAAAAACCTCATTTAAAAACTTTAACATAAATTAATTAGGTCACTTAAAAACCTCAGTACTCCAGAGACTTACAGACAGTCGCAAAAATATTTTTTTAATGTGAATTTTGTGTATATAAAATTGAGGTACTTTTGCATTATCCTCCCATTTTAGGCTCCCAACACTAATTTTTTTTTATAACGGCTAACGCCTGCGGCGGGCTGTTTTTACCGTAACCTAACCTAACCTAACCTAATACCAACACTAATTTTTTTATAATGGAAGGAAAATAAAGTACCATAACCAAAACCAAACCAACATTATAAAAAAAAATTAGTGTTGGGAGGATAATGCAAAAGAACCAAAATCGAAGCTAATGAAATACTGTACATAAATTGTTAATTATGCAAAAATTTCATTCCGATAATTTACTCTCCACATTTAAAAAAAAAACCTGAATCTTGCGTTATTCCCCTTGAATCTACAGGGTGTTCCATTTAAATGGAACCATAGGGAGTAATTAATAATCTTTTTTTTTCCAGATTTTTTAGGGTAAACGTAATAAAGGTAAATAAAGGTAATAAAGGTATCAATATCCTTTCCAATCTTTATTACTTCCTATGATTCCATTTAAATGGAACACCCTGTAGAATTTAGATTCTAGAAATATGTACGACGGGATAATTACATTTTTCTTATCACGCATTCCACTTATAATCCATTCTGAGAAATGGTACGGGATGCTCTGAGGAACTCGCTGCACGTAATATATTTGGCTCAACCCAGTACTCCTTTTTAAGCGAGGGGGTGGGGGGCTTATTTTTTCTGGTTGGCGAGGTCACTGCCCGTTTCACTGCACGCCCTCTGATAGACAGAGGACGTAAAAATAAAACGACCAACCAACCAACTAACTTTAAATAACGGCTACGCATTCTCTTCATAATTTATAGCTTTTGCAGTGAAGTTTATCGCGAAGGGATTTACCCGTTGCACCCGAATCCCGAAACGCGTTCGTCCTACATTTTAAAGAGGTCGTTTTAACCATTAACTATTTAATTCGGTGTAACACGTTTTTAAGAATGTTGTTTGGTTTATCCCAACTTCTTAGATTAAAAATAAAAAAAGGAGTTTATATAAGCGTCGAATGCGTAAAATTCATTTGAGATTTCAAATAAAAGAAATACGAAAAAATATTCAGCTCGTGTTAACTGAGAGACTAAGAATATCTTGTAAATAAATTTAAAAAAAAAGGTTTAATAATACAATGAATGGAATATATATATATATACTGTATATACAAGCCACCAGCTTGACCTCCGTGTGAAGAGAGACCAAACTACAACATAAAATGAATGTCAAAGTTACACCAATTGATGTACAATATGTCTATTTATGGAACTCCAAATAAAAAAATAATCCCGTTCATTTTAAATGTGTTGCAGTTCTGATTATATTGTTATACATAAATTATTATAAAATTAAGTTTCTCCACGGTAATTAGGAATGAATTATCAAATATTAGGATGTTTTCATTAATCACGATTTGGTTTTTGAAGTGTTTTGTCAAAAGAATGGAAGATCAACGTATTTTGCCCACGGGCCCACGGTGCAACCAACCATGATTATATATATATATTATATATATATATATATATATATATATATATATATATATATATATATATATATATATATATATATATATATATATATATATATATATATATATATATATATATATATATATATATATAGGGTGAACCAAATGTAGGTGGACAGTAAATGATAACGTTTACTTTGAGAATACATATTTAATTTTTTTGTATACTATAATACAAAATAAAATTTAAATAAATTTAGTTATAATATTTAATATAATAAAACACAAACACCATAGTTATAATGAACACATAGTTATAATATAATATAACACAAACCGTATTCAACCTACTGTCCACCTACTTTTGGTTCACCGTGTATATATGTGTGTGTGTGTGTGTGTGTGTGTGTATATATATATATATAGGCATATGTTGAGTCAACATTAATATCTGCTATATTTCAAATATGAGAATCGGACTAACGGATATTTATCATATCTGTGAACGACAGAGGCGCCAAGCCGCCAACGCAACAATTTCAAAGATTCAAGTTCACCAACGACGCCCATTTGCCATAGAAACCAGTTTATGCTTTTCGAAGGAAACATTTTTTAATTTGGAAGCTTATTTAAGAAAACAATTAATTTTATTATTATTATTATTATTATTATTATTATTATCAGTAATAGTAGTAGTAATAATAATAATAATGATAGAAGTAGTAGTAGTAGTAGTATAGCCAATCAATGTTTTTAACTTAAAAGCAATAACTTTCACCATTTATCAAATAATAATGTTTTGGGTTCTTTAAACTGCTTCGTAACGGCAAAGTTTGTATGACGGAGGAGACCTACGTCTTTACGTGGAATCCGAACTACCTAAGGGTCATTGCACGCAGAGGTCATCTGAACGTGGAGGAAGGTCAATCATCCAACTATCGAATAGATCTAACGTCGCTTAACTTCGCTAATCTAACGGGAATCGGTGTTGCGACGTGGTCACGATGTAGCGCTAGCTATGTATCAGAATGACATACCAGGGTCTACAAACTTGACCTTCATGAAATGAGGAATCATCGCAAGGAACATTTGAAAGGTGGAAAGGAAAGGTGTGTATATATATATATATATATATATATGTGTGTGTGTATATACCTTTCCTTTCCACCTTTCAAATGTTCCTTACGATGATTCCTTATTTCACGGAGGTCAAGCTTGTAGCCCCCTCCCGTTGAATTGGCTTGGTGAAGTAAAGAGTTGGTTTCTTTTGCTCTCCACCTCACATAGCCAGGTTCATCTGGAAATGTTCTGAGCCAGGAGTCTAGTCTTCTTTTGAAGATATCCACCGCTACACCACTCGTGTTCCTTAGTTCCTTGGGCAGCTGGTTGAACAGTCTTGGTCCTCTCACGACAAAACTATTTTCCTTCAGGGTTGAGGGTGTTCCTTGCCTAGCCTTTAATTTGGGAACACGACACAGTCTGCTTTTCCTACGTTTCACTGTTGTGTGGGTGGTTATAGGGGTCAAAGTAAGATTAGGGACTAGTTTCTCCCTTATTTTCCAAGTGTATATAATGGAGCACTCTCTTCTTTCCAGCGAATATAAATTTAATTCACGTACCCTTTCCTAGTGATTTAGTCCTTTGCATCCATTGATCTCCACTGTGAAGCTTCTCTGAATCACTTCTAGTTGACTAATGTCTTCCTTTTTAGATGGGTATGTTAAAACCGAGCAATACTCCAACTTGGAGTATCATTATATCTCTATCCCTTATTTTAAAGGTTCTCAATATCTGTTGTTATTCCTTTTGCTCTGTTTACTGCTATCTTATTTTGTGTTTCAAATTTCGCGTCATCAGTCATATATATATATATATAATTAAAAAATGTGAAAATGAAATAGCTACACTCGTATATTGGATATGGAAAAGATCCCTAGACACTGGAAAAATACCGAGTATCTTGAAAAGAGCGAACATTGTACCTATATATAAAGGAGGGGACAGATCTCAAGCAAAGAACTATAGACCTGTGTCTTTGACATCCCATCTTACTAAAGTATTTGAAAGATTAGTTAGGAAGAAAATATATGACTTCTTGGAGATACAGGAAAGACTCAACGAAAATCAGCACGGATTCCGATCAGGAAGATCTTGCCTATCACAACTTATAGAACACTATAACAATATCCGAGACGCACTTGAAGGCAATGAAAACTACGATGTCATATACTGTACACGGATTTTACTAAAGCCTTCGACAAATGTGATCATGATATAATAGCGCATAAAATGAAACATATGGGAATAACAAGCAAAGTTGGAAAATGGATCTACAACTCCCTCAGAGAACATACAAAGGTCGTTAAAATTCAAGGTATATCATCATCAGAATCGGAAGTACGCAGCTCAGTACCACAAGGAATAGTGTTGGTCCCGTTCCTTTTCATTATCATGCTAATAGACATAAACAATTAAGTAAACAGCAATAATATAGTAACAACCTTTGCAGACGACACAAATATCAGCAGAAAAATAAGCTATATAAAAGGGGTGGAGACCTTGCAGAGGGACACGAACAGACTATATAAATGGTCAGAAGACAACAACATGACATTCAACACCGAGAAATTTCAGCTTTTGAGATATGGTGAAATGAGGAACTTAGACAGCATATTATGCCCCAGACAGACGGGAAATTCAGAGAAGCACGAAAGCGAGAGATTTGGGGGTTATAATGACCGATGATGCGAAATTCGAGACACAAAATCAGATAGCGATAAACAAAGCAAAAGAAGTCGCGGGACAGGTACTGAGAACATTTAAAAGAAGGGACAAGACGGTAGTGATTCCCCACCTGAGAACACTGATCATACCAAAACTTGAATACTGCTCAGTTCTGACGTCCCCATATAAGAATTAAGAAATTAATAAACTAGAAGATATTCAGAGACATTTCACAGCCAAGATTGATGGATACAAAGAACTCAACTACGGGGAAAGACCACGTAAACTAAGTCTGTACTCCCTGGAAAGAAGAAAGGAGAGGTACACCACAATATATACATGGAAAATGATCGAAAAACTGGTACCAAACCTGAAAACTAAACCCAATTACCACCCAAACAACACTGGAAAATAGAAAATGCAGAGTGTATATGTTCCCAAACTAAAGACCTGGCAAGGGACCGCCTCACCACTGAAAGAAAACAGCTTGGTTGTCAGGGGTCCAAGACTTTTTAACCAGATTCCAAAGAACCTCAGAAACGTTACAGGGGTCAAAGTTGAAGTATTCAAAAGAAGACTAGATGCCTGCCTCAGGCATTATATAATAGGATACGCATAAGAATATGCGCATGATAATTGAATTCATAATCATACGCACACTGGGACTACACCAACCACTGTCTACATTCATTTAAAGTATTCATGATAAAATTTATTTAATAACAATTTAACAATAAAATTTAAACAGTTATGTGAAGGCTCCACCTTTTGATGGGAGGTAATGGGTCCTAATATTTTTTCCTCTCTCTCTCTCTCTCTCTCTCTCTCTCTCTCTCTCTCTCTCTCTCCTCTCTCTCTCTTCTCTCCTCTCTCTCTCTCTCTTTAGGACAGATAGGGGAATGTTGATGGGATTTTACCGCGGATGAATGCTAGTGACCACGCGCTCAGTAAGGTCATTGTCATCAACGAGAGGGTGCAAGAATTGTGCGTCCCACTGGGCGTGAGGTTTGTTGACCCCTTCGACGCGTTTTTGGGTAGGTGGGACCTTTATCAGAGGGATGGTGTCCACCTCAATCACAAGGGTAAAGGTGTGCTAGGCACACTGCTCGACCGGCACCTACACCGTATAGTGAGGTCGAGCCTGGGGATTGATGACGGGCCCCCACCGGGGAGAGATGATTTGAGCCGCTGCGGACGTACCTTCAACTGAAGGGTGCGTCCATGTACACTGTAGGGTGGATCACTTTTCACTTTTTTTTAAAATTATAGCTGGTCAAAGTTTTTCCCATGATTTGGTTCAGTGGAAGTACACTGACACCATTTTTACCAAAATCGATCAATATTTAGGGGTCGCGCATCGACCTTGAAAATTTCAATTTTGGAAATTTGGCCAAATTGACAATTTTTACTGAATAAAGATAAATCATCAAATGACCATATTTTCTGAATCCTCTCAGTGAAAGAAATCCTCTCAGATACTTACCAAGTTGATCGGACAAGTGGTTTAGAAGTTACACTCACCTAGAAATAACATTAAAATTTAAAATACCGTATTTGTCCCCCGTTATGGACGTAATCATAGCATCAGTAGCTGGCGCATCCTAAAATCCCAATTACACACACACGCTATGTCTATGACCAATATTTTTACTAATCACAGTTTGCTTTTTACAGATCAACTGTGTCAATTGATTCTTGTTTGATAAGTCTAGACTTTAGTACAATGGATAAACTGTTAACAACCAGGAGTGGGAAGACTCTGAAAGTTACTTATTCTGGAAAAGAGAAAGCAGCAACAACAGCACCACCTTCTCTAAGGTCAGCCACGGACGTCTTAATTGGTCAGCCATCTTCCTCGATCGGTGGTGCCAAATTGCCAACCACCCATCAAGTTCTCCAGTACTTCTTCTATGCCAAGCAGGAAACTACTGACAGGAAGGCCGCCGTAAAAGACACGGTGGCCAATGTTCTGGCATTTTGGAACATGGCACGTATAAAGACGATCACGAGGCGTAACTGCGAAAGAAAACTGGAGTTACTGTGGGAAGAGTGGCGCTCGCTGCAGAAGAGCAAGATGAGAGACAGTGACGCGGGAAAAGGCAGGGAGAAGTTTTCAGAAAATCTGAACAAGCTCTGGGACATCGGAGCTCCCGATGCTATTGAAGAGATACAGAAAAGTCGACTGCTCTCAGACAACAACAAACAAGAAGATATTAAATTTTATGAGGATCAACGGGGCCTGCGCCAGGCAACAATGAGTGGGAATGATAAAGTGTTCGTTGTCAAGAGAAAACGGCAACTCTCAAGACAACAATCTCGTGATGAGCCAGGCACCTCAAAAACGAAATTAGGAACCGAAGCTGAGAGCGACGATGAATCTATAGAAAGCAGATCATCGAGCAACTCCGAATCACAGCTAGAACCACCATACCGACAGCCGAGAGAATCAACTGTATCAATCAGCCTTCCTCACCGCATCCTCAATGCACCGGCTGTTATTGAAGTGGCTGATCGCTTCCGGATGTCCAATAATCAGGTGTGTATATATCAGTAATGATCTTTCCTTGACAAAGATATAATAGACGTAACGACGGAAAATTTAGTGATTATTTTGTCACATAAAAACCTACGCATCCTTGTCAATTTCCTTTCAATTTCGCACATAGGTGGCAAGTGTCGTGGCGCAGTCCTACGTTCGGCAGATCCGCCCGCAGACCTGGACAAATTCAGTATCTCGAAGGACACGTCTCGCCGTGGAAGAGTGGCACATCGTTGTGAAGTGTCGACAGCTGTGCAGAAATCCTTCGTATCTCCGAGGCATGCTGTCGTCCACTGGGACGGTAAAGTAATCAAGGTCAGTTTTGCCCTCACCGTGGACGACAGTGACTTAATTAACATGTTCCAGTGACGACAGTATGTATGACATACGTTTCAGGACTCTCTTGGATCATTGGAGCACCGCCAGGCGATTCTCATCTCCGGAGCTCCCCAATGCACAGAAGGAAAGTTGCTGGCCGTTCCGACTGTTGCTGACGGCACCGGTCTGTCCCAGGCCCAGGCGACCTTTCGTGCTCTCAAAGACTGGGGATGCGAGAACAACGTGATTGGACTGTGCTTCGACACAACTTCCTCCAATACGGGGAGGGTGCAGGGTGCGGTGGTCCGGCTGGAGAACATGCTTGGTAAACCGCTCTTCCAGCTGGGCTGTCGCCATCACGTTATGGAGCTCATCGTGGGGGCAGTGGTCATCACCGCGTTTGGAAGAACCACAGCACCAACTGAACCTTTGTTCCAGTATCTGAGGAGAAGGTGAATTTCAAGTCTAAGGCGCATTTGTTTTCTCCAATGATTTTTTTGCCTTCAGAGCAATTGAGATATCAGCGTCCTTCTTAGCAGTCGAAAAGGGAAACTTCAGTCGTTTTCATGCAATATTTTCATAACTCCCCTTTCAGGTGGGACAAGCTCGACCTCTCGACTTATCGCGAGCTGGAGATCGAGCATTTGGCGGAGGTGACGTTGCTGATGGAGCTCCGAGATGAAGCAGTCAAGTTCCTCGGCACCGCTTCTGGTCTTGTCAGAGAAGACTACCGAGAAGTGGCGGAGATTACACTCCTGGTACTCGGGGCCCAGCCACGTCGTGGCACACACTTCATGCGCCCAGGAGCCTACCATCATGCAAGGTGGATGGCCAAGGTTGGTATTTTGAATTAGAAGTTAAATATTGTATTGCCTTCTGCAAACAGCCATTTGAAGTCCCTACCAGAAAAAAATAAGATAAATAATTTACCATTAAACAAACTTATATGAAGTGGTATCGGTATTTATACATCACAGTGCGTATTCGTTTCAGATCATCTACTACACGAAGCTCCTGATGTTCAGCGGTCAGCTGGAGTTCGACGACGAGCTGGTACAGAAACTTCAGAGAGTGGTACTATTTACTGCACTCCTCTACGCACCTGCCTGGCTGGCGGCTCCTGTCGCAGCTGATGCCCGCTGAATGACCTTGTGTTGTACCAGCGTCTTCTGCAGTACAGGGCTGTGGATCGCGAGATTGCAGAGGCTTCACTGGCAGTGATCAGGTGGCACTTGTGGTATCTGAGGCCTCAGACCGTCGTTTTCGCCCTCTGCAGCGACAAAGTGGAAGACACTGTGAAGCACGATATGACAAAGAAGCTGTGCCGCCTCGCTCTGCCCGAGGACTTCACGTATGACAACGTCTCGGTTGATGACACGACGCGCCTTCCGGACCTGATCGATGAGTCATCGTGGTTCGTGTTCACAGGCCTGCAGGTGTGCGCGTCTACGTGGCTCACTCTGCCGGTGAATAAGTGGGATCAAGATAAGAACTACTGTGATCTGAAGAATGTCATCTCGCATCTGAAAGTTACCAACGACGTGGCAGAGAGAGGGATAAAACTGATAGAAGATTACGCGAACACTGTCACAAAAGACGAGTCACAGCTGCAGGGTCTTCTTCAGCTCGTGGAAAAGAGCCGGAAAGAACTCGGTGACTTCAAGAAATCGTCACTTGCCAAGATGACGTAGCGCAGAGGGAAAGGGAGTTAGCAGAGAGAGTACATGGCGCACGCCTTAAGATGACGTGTGTTCTAACCACGATTCATACAGTTTTTGAACCTAGTTAGGGGCACCGGAGTAAGTGCCTTTAGTGATATCAGTAAACCGTTTTAATACAAAATACATTTGATCTTTCCTTATTCGTTTTAGCTTATCCTAAAAAGCAGACAATGGCAGACAGCATATGGAGGTACGGGGACAAATACGGTATTTTAAATTTTAATGCTATCTCAAGGTGAGTATAACTTCTAAACCACTTGTCCTATCAACTTGGTAAGTATCTGAGAGGATTTCTTTCACTGAGAGGATTCAGAAAATATGGTAATTTGATGATTTATCTTTATTCAGTAAAAAATTGTCAATTTGGCCAAATTTCCAAAATTGAAATTTTCAAGTTCGATGCGCGACCCCTAAATATTGATCGATTTTGGTAAAAATGGTGTCAGTGTACTTCCACTGAACCAAATCATGGGAAAAACTTTGACCAGCTATAATTTTTTAAAAAACGTGAAAAGTGATCCACCCTAAATTGTACAGGTGGGTGACCCTCCTTCCCCGTTGGAGGGGGCTCAGGCTCCTGCGGAAGTTGCCCCTTCATTGGTGAGGGGTTCTTCAAATCCCGACAGCCCTGGCTGTTCGGGAAACGAGTCGTGCTAGGGGGCGGTCAGAATAGGTAAAGCTCCCCTCCCTCCGTGCAGTGCTTTTTAATGCTAGGTCAATTAGGAATAAGTTTTGCCAGCTAGGGGCGCTCTTAGCATCAGAATACCAGGATATCGTTGCTATCACCGAGTCCTGGATTCATACTGATGGTAGGGACTACTTTGGGGGAGTTCGAGATTCCCGGGTACAGAATGTTTCACAAGGACCGCACCCGTGGGGAGGGGGAAGGGGTACGAATATACGTGAGGGACACGTTGAGTCCGGTTGACTGCCAGTTCCGATCAGAATGGGAGCTGCTTGGCGTCGATCTGAACGTGGGAGGGACGAACTATAGGTTAATTTTGGTGTACAGACCTCCGCATCTCCTCCTCGAGGAGGATACAGCCCTGTACACCGAACTCTGTAGCCTGCTAGGGGACAGGGTGTGTGTAGTTTTAGGAGACTTCAACTGTAGCGGCATAAAGTGAGAAGACAGGACTGCTGATGCCGAGGGAAGGAGGCTAGTTGACTTTGCTGATGAGAACTTCCTCACTCAGTGGGTCAATGGGCCTACACGAGGCGAAAGCGTTCTAGACTTAGTATTCACGACCGAAGACAACCCCGTCACTAGCCTCACCGTTGACGAATCGTAGGGTGGGAGTGATCACGGTCTGGTTAGGTTCTGTGTCTGCGTCCCTCGGGTGAAGCGTAGTAACTCTAGGCAGTAAGCTCGATCTACGGCGGGCGGACTTTGTTAGCCTTCGAGGATAGCGTAGGTAAGATGGGGTTAGAGGTCGGCGGCGATGTTGAGGGAGTGTGGAGTGCATTCTGGGACCAGTTTATGGTGCTGCAGTCTGCTGCCATACCCTCAAAACCGGTCACCCCTGGTTCAACGCAGCCTAAGTGGTTCAGTCGTGACATCGCTTCGGCTATCCGAAATAGGAAAGTAGCGTATAGGAGGGAGAAGGCCAATCTTTCCCATGAGAACACTGAGGCGTATGTCCGACTGTGCAGGGAAGTGAAGACGAAGGTTAGTCTAGCGAAACGTAACGAAGAACTCCGGGTGGCAAGCCTCTGCAAGGGGAACCCTTAGGAGTTCTTCAGTTATGTTAATAGTAGAAAGCCCATTAGAAGCATGATAGGTCCGTTAAAGGACCCCAGCGGCGCTCTGCGGACCTCCGACAACATCGCTAATGTGCTGAATGAGTACTTTGCGGGAGTGTTCACCAGGGAGGACACCCGCGTCATCCCCGAGCCAGGCGTCAGGCACGAAGGTGCTGGCCTGGATAGTGTTTGGTGTACCGCGACAGTCGTTGCCGATAGAATAGACAAACTGAGCGCATTTAAGGCTCCTGGGCTAGACCAGTTCCTCCCCAAAGTGTTGTGCCTGGTGACTGGAAGGAAGCCAACGTGACCCCTATCTTTAAGAAAGGGGATCAAGAAAGTCCAGGGAACTATCGTTCCACTGGTCTCACTTCGGTTGTAGGTAATTATTAGAAGGGATAATAGCGGATAGGATCGTTGACCATTTGGATTCCCACAACTGCTTGGGGACTCCCAATATGGGTTTAGGCGGCATAGTTCGTGTCTCACCAACCTGCTCGAATTTTTCCACGTCATGGGAGTGAGTACGATAAGAGTAGGGCGATTGATATACTTTATCTCGACTTTCAGAAAACCTTTGATAAGGTACCTCACCACCGGCTAATGGCCAAAGTCCGTCCGCTGGGTATCGGTGGGGAAGTAGGTAGGACTGGTAGGTGGATTGAAAACTGGCTGAAGAATTGGCGGCAGAGGGTTGTAATTAAAGGGGCTAGTTCGAGTTAGGCCTCAGTCACTAGCGGGGTTCCTCAGGGTTCCGTTTTGGGGCCACTGTTGTTTATCATTTACATAAATGATATCGACGCTGGCATCGTCAGTAGGATCGCCAAATTCGCTGATGACACCAAGCTTGGGGCCAATGTTGGGACGCCCGAGGCGATCGAGCAACTGCGTGCGGACCTACGTAGGATAGGAGAGTGGTCAGAAAAATGGCAATTGCCGTTTAACTTGGGCAAATGCAAGGTGATGCACATTGGCTACGCCAATCCCAAGTCGGACTACTCCATGTTGAGGAGTAATATCGAGGCCACTGATTTGGAAAAGGACTTGGGTGTGCTAATTAGCAGCGACCTTAAGTTTACCAAACAGTGTATAGAGGTGGAAAAGAAAGTCCAGAAGTTGTTGGGTTATATCAGGAGGTAATTTCGATTTCGGAACGAGGAGATTGTGCTCTCTCTGTACAATTCTCTGGTTCGGCCGCACCTGGAGTATGCTGTGCAGTTCTGGTCGCCCACCCTCAGGAAATATATTGAGAGGCTGGGGCGAGTCCAGGCGAGGGCCACAAAGTTAATCCCTTCCGTTTGGCATATGGGCTACAATCGACGCTTACGCGCCCTGAATTTTTTTTCGCTGGAAACCGGAGGCTGCGCGGTCAACTGATCGAGGTTTTCAAGTTCTTACGCGGGTTCAACAATGTCAATTTTAGAAGCATGTTTACTTTAAATGATAACCCAACTCGCAACAATGGTTGGAAGTTGGATTTGAAACGGTTTAGGATAATTGTGTGTGGGAATTACTTTACCTGTAAGATCTGTGACACGTGGAACAGGCTACCTTCAGAAGTTGTGAACAGTTCTTCTGTGGATCTGTTCAAGAAAAGGTTAGACCGAATCTTGCACACTATTTGAGGGTGACAGAATTTTTCCCTGGCACCCGTTGCCATTGGCACCTCCTCGGTATGGGCCGCAAGGCCTTTTGAGGTATTACTTTTCCTTGTAACTTCCTCTCTCTCTCTCTCTCTCTCTCTCTCTCTCTCTCTCTCTCTCTCTCTCTCTCTCTCTCTCTTTGCGAAGCCGAAGCCTGAGACCTCGTTTGCCGCTGTCAGGACCTCCAACTGCTTTAGTATCCTGTGCGCGAAGGAGGAAGACACCATTTTGATTGGAGACTCACAGATCAGGGGCCAGGAGAAGTATTTTGCTTCTGCAAACCGGGACAGGAGGGAGGTAAAGTACTTACCCGGGTGGGGAACGGCGTACCTAAGGAAGGAGTTAGAGAAGCTGCGCGTGGCTAGTCGGAGGACTGCGATCGTTGTCCACGCTGGTGGCAACGATCTGTTCTTCAAAGACGGTAGGAAGGTTCGGCCGAAGGGATCATCACCGAGATCATGTCTCTTGCGGACGAATGCCAGTGACCACGCGCTCAGTAAGGTCATTGTCATCAACGAGAGGGTGCAAGACTTGTGCGGCCCACTGAGCGTGAGGTTTGTTGACCCCTTCGACGCGTTTTTGGGTAGGTGGAACCTTTAGCAGAGAGATGGTGTCCACCTCAATGATAAGGGTAAAGGTGTGCTGGGCGCAATGCCCGACCGGCACCTATACCGTATGGTGAGGTCAAGCCCGCGGATTTATGACGGGCCCCCATCGGGGGGAGATGATGATGAGCCGCTGGCGGACGTACCTTCAACTGAAGGGTGCGTCCATGTACAGGTAGGTGACCCTCCTTCCCCGTTGGAGAGGACCCGGGCTCCTGCGGAAGTTGCCCCCTCGTTGGTGAGGGGTTCTTCAAATCCCGACAGCCCTGGCTGCTCGGGAAAAGGGTCGTGTTAGGGGTGGTCAGAATAGGTAAAGCTCCCCTCCCTCCGTGCAGTGCTTTTTAATGCTAGGTCAATTAGGAATAAGTTTTGCGAGTTACTGGCGCTCTTAGCATCAGAATACCAGGATATCGTTGCTATCACCGAGTCCTGGATTCATACTGATGGTAGGGACTACGTTGGGGAGTTCGAGATTCCCGGGTGTAGAATGTTTTACAAGGACCGCACCAGTGGGGAAGGGGTAGGGGTACGAATATACCTGAGGAACACGTTGAGTCCGGTTGACTGCCAGTTTCGATCGGAACGGGAGCTGCATGGCGTCGATCTGAACGTGGGAGGGACGAACTATAGGTTAATCTTGGTGTACAGACCTCCGCATCTCCTCCTCGAGGAGGATACAGCCCTGTACACCGAACTCTGTAGCCTGCTATGGGACAGGGTGTGTGTAGTTTTAGGAGACTTCAACTGTAGCGGCATAAAGTGAGAAGACAGGACTGCTGATGCCGAGGGAAGGAGGCTAGTTGACTTTGCTGATGAGAACTTCCTCACTCAGTGGGTCAATTTGCCTACACGAGGTGAAAGCGTTCTAGACTTAGTACTCACGACCGAAAACAACCCCGTCACTGGCCTCACCGTTGACGAATCGTTGGGCGGGAGTGATCACGGTCTGATCAGGTTCTGTGTTTGCGTCCCTCGGGTGAAGCGTAGTAACTCTAGAGGCAGTAAGCTCGATCTACGGCGGGCGGACTTTGTTGGTCTCTAAGATAGCATAGGTGAGATGTGGGTAGAGGTCGGCGGCGATGTTGAGGGAGTGTGGAGTGCATTACGGGACCAGTTTATGGTACTGTACTCAGTCGGGACATCGCTTCGGCTATCCGAAATAGAATAGCTGCGTATAGGAGGGCGAAGGCCACTCGTTCCCATGAGAACACTGAGTGAAGCGTATGTCCGCCTGTGCAGGGAAGTGAAGGCGAAGGTTAGGCTAGCGAAACATAACGAAGAACTACGGGTGGCAAGCCTCTGCCAAACGAACCCTAAGGAATTCTTCACTTATATTAATAGTAGAAAACCTATTAGAAGCATGATAGACCCGTTAAAGGACCCCAGCGGCGCTCTGCGGACCTCCGACGTGAACATCGCTAATGTGTTGAATGAGTACTTTGCGGGAGTGTTCACCAGGGAGGACACCCGCTTCATCCCCGAGCCAGGCGTCAAGCACGAAGGTGCTGGCCGGGATAGTGTTCGGTGTACCGCAACAGTCGTTGCCGATAGAATAGACAAACTGAGCGCGTTTAAGGCTCCTGGGCCAGACCAGTTCCTCCCCAGAGTGTTGCAGGAAGTGCGCGACCAGGTGGCTCTGTACCTGGCTACAGTCTTCAACAAATCGTTGGAGACGGGCCGGTGCCTGGTGACAGGAGGGAAGCCAACGCGACCCCTATCTTTAAGAAAGGGGATCAAGAAAGTCCATGGAACTATCGTTCCACTAGTCTCACTTCGGTTGTAGGTAAATTATTAGAAGGGATAATAGCGGATAGGATCGTTGACCATTTGGATTCCCACAACTGCTTGGGGACTCCCAATATGGGTTTAGGCGGCATAGTTCGTGTCTCACCAACCTGCTCGAATTTTTCCACGTCATGGGAGTGAGTATGATAAGAGTAGGGCGATTGATATACTTTATCTCGACTTTCAGAAAACATTTGATAAGGTACCTCACCACCGGCTAATGGCCAAAGTCCGCGCGCTGGGTATCGGTGGGGAAGTAGGTAGCTGGATTGGAAACTGGCTGAAGAATAGTCGGCAGAGGGTTGTAATTAAAGGGGCTACCTCGGATTGGGCCTTGGTACGAGGGGGTTCCTCAGGGTTCTGTTTTGCGGCCACTGTTGTTTATCATTTATATAAATGATAAAGACGCTGGCATCTCAGTAGGATCGCCAAATTCGCTGATGACACCAAGCTTGGGGCCAATGTTGGGACGCCCGAGGCGATCGAGCAACTGCGTGCGGACCTACGTAGGATAGGAGAGTGGTCCAAAACATGGCAAATGCCGTCCAACTTGCGTAAATGCAGTGTCATGCACAATGGCTGCGCCAATCCCAAATCGGATTACTCCATGTTGGGTAGTAATATCGAGGCCACTGATTTGGAAAAGGACTTGGGTGTGCTAATTAGCCGCGACCTTAAGTCAAGGTATTTTCTTCAACCTTTTTCCGTACCTGCCTCTGGCAGGGAGGGAGAGGAGGGTGGGGAGAGAGCCTTATACTTTTCTGTCCAGTTTTCTACTACTACTAGAATAGTTGAAATAATAACAGGAACTTCCCAGAGTGAACCGGAAGGTCTTTGAGGCTTCCTCTTGTCCTTGTAACTCCTTGTAACTCTCTCTCACACACACACACACACACACACACTTTGAATTAAAACATCGACGTGATAAACAGCTGATAATAAAACTAAATTATACCATCGTGTTTAATTTGACCAACTGGAGGGCAGTATATCATATTCTATGAATTACCAGCCAAATATAATAAAATGAATATTTTTCGGATCTTTTCCTTTATAGGACCCCCATTGGTTAATTGAATGCCCAGTTAGATCAACTGTACGCTCTTGACAATTGGTCAGGTTAAGTCGTGATATTTTCGTTAGTTTTAACAAAAATACCACAACTTAACCTAACCAATTGTCAAGGGCGTACAGTTGACCTAATCGGGCATTCAGTTAACCAGAAATTCAATAATTTTCTCGTAGGTTTCAATTATTTTCGTTAGTTTTAACGAAACTTTATAGCACCCCCATTGTTTTACTGTGTCAAAATTGTTACTAACTGAAAAGAAGAAACTGTGGGTGCTATAAAGGAAAATACCCTATTCTTCTTTATATATTCTAACTTCTATGAATTCCTCTTACCTGTCCTGTGCTTTTTTTTATTATACAGTATTACTATTTTCAATGATTTTAATTTTTTTACTTCTATCGTAATGTCCCGAGTTAATATCAACGAGTCAATTTCGAGGACAGATTCCCTTCAATATTTTAGTTAGTTAACCCAAAGACATAGTTAAGGGAGGACGAGCGTGACCACATGATAATGATATAAACAATACCCATTATCCATAACAATAATGGGTGCTCTTCCAATATGTGCTCTACCTTAAAATTTACATTCCAATACGTGATCTACCTTAGATTATTCGGATTAGCAGCAGGTACGTTAGTTAGCCTTATAAGGCTAACTGACGAAAATATCACGACTTAACCTAACCAATCGTCAAGGGCGTATAGTTGACCTAACGATTGGTTAGGTTAAGTCATGATATTTTCGTTAGTTAGCCTTATAAGGCTAGTTTCACGGTAGAGCACGTATTGGAATATGGTAGATCACAGTTTCGCGGTAGAGCACATATTGGAAGAGCACCCAATAATGATATATTGTGTAAATTAGATCATATTTCTTAAACTACATTACTACATACTGTATTACAAATTCTTGTGTAATTTAATTAATTTTGTACCTTCCATACCAACTGCTTATACCCACAAAAAGATATTTAAATTAATTTTCTTGTGGTGAATATTTCGAAATATTAATAACTATTTACTTTTTCTATTTTCATTGTACATATTTTTTATTTTATTTTCGATAATCTAGGTTTGGTCAGGTCAGGTACTTTGAGTTAATATTGCTTCCACTAAATACTGATAAAGGTTAATTAATTATATTTTGAGCCATAAATTCTGCGGCGTAACTACAACAAAATGTAAAGTCCATGTATATACAAATCGTATTTAAGCAGCTCTAATTGGCTCTATTATATCACACCCTGAACAGCAACAAACGGCCGTGTGGTATGGGCTTTAGAACAACGTTTGCACGAAACATATTTTTAATTTATTTATTATATAGATGTGGTGCCGCGTTTGTTAGCGGGCTAAATATAAAGTAAAGGCCAATTTGAGGCTTTATTCAACATAAACATAGCATAGATCTGAAACACAGAAAACAATAATTAGTAAAGACTTGTTACACAGAAAACAATAATTAGTAAAGACTCATTACATTCCTCTCTTCTTTTATAATACGTGATCACAGAAAACAATAATTAGTAAAGACTTGTTACACAGAAAACAATAATTAGTAAAGACTTGTTACACAGAAAACAATAATTAGTAAAGACTCATTACATTCCTCTCTTCTTTTATAATACGTGATACTTTGCACGGTAAGAAACAAAACGACAAGTTCAAGATATTTTGGAAGAAAGAAGAGTCTACAAGTTTAGGCGTTGAGCTGGGTATCTGATTCGAGTGCTTCTTCTCAGAGGGGGACTCGTCTCGGAGGTTACTGACACAGGTGGGCCTCTCTCGACTTCGACTGGAGTCGCTTCGACGGGAGCTGTTGGGACCGTGTGTCGGCGGATCTCAGCGGGTTCTGAGTCGTCCGTTAGCGGGGTGGAATTGATTGGCGGACTGGGTACGGGGGGTTCATAGTGATTCGTGTCATCCGTATTGCTACGTCCCGCCGGTGCCAGGTCCCTGATGGATACGGTATCTTCTCTCCCATTCGGATGCCGTATAAACGCGTAGTTGGGGTTTGCCTCAATTAACTCAACTTCCTCGACGAGGGGGTCGTTCTTGGATCGGCGAATGAATTGGCGAAGGAGTACAGTTCCCGGAGAAGACAGCCACGTCGGTAGTGCAGAACCGGTAGAAGTACGCCGCGGGTGCGTGAATAGACGCTCGTGAGGAGTTTCGTTCGTGGCCGTACACAGCAGCGATCTAATCGAGTGCAGCGCGTCTGGTAGGACGGACTCCCATTGCGACATCGGCAACCCGCGATCTTCTATGGCTAGTTTGATGGTGTTCATGATGATTCCATTGTAACGTTCGCATTGCCCGTTTCCTTGGGGGTGATACGGCGTTGTGCGACTAGTCGCGATACCATGTTTAGTTAGGAACAGTTTTAGTTCCGAAGACATAAACGATGTCCCTCGATCTGTGTGGATGTAAGAGGGAGTTCCGAAGGTAGAAAATAACTCGGTGAGACGGGCGATAACGGTTGACGTGTTCGTATCACGGCACGGGAAGGCAAAAGGAAAGCGTGAATACTCGTCGATTACTGTTAGGATGTAAGGTCGCGAAGTTGCGCTCGGAAGCGGGCCTTTAAAGTCGATGTTAAGTCGGTCAAACGGGGACATGGCCCGTATTAAGTGACTAACTTCTGGTTTATAGTACTGTGGCTTACATTTAGCGCATGTTTGGCATTCCGACGTAACTCGTTTGATGTCATCCACTGAGAATGGTAGGTTCCTAGCTCTCACAAAATGAGTCATTCGGCGGACTCCTGGGTGTATCAGATTAACATGCAGCTGGGCGAGGGATATTCTTGGAGTAGCAGCGCAAAAGGATCGCGACAATGCGTCTGCGGCTCGGTTCTCGGGGCCCGGTCTGTATTTTATTGTGAATGAGTAGCCGGCTAGTTCTACACGCCAACGGAGAATCTTATCGTTCTTAATACGACCAGTAGCTTTTCCATCGAACATGAAAGATACGCTCCGCTGGTCGGTGACGACAGTAAAGTGTCGATAAGCTAAGAAGTGCTTCCACTTGCGAATGGATTCGATTACAGCGTATGCCTCCTTTTCAACGATGTGATGGCGACGTTCTGTGTTATTCAGAGCGCGAGAAAAGAACGCCACCGGGCGGCCGTTCTGGGTGAGGGTGGCTCCGATTGCTGAAGAGGAAGCGTCCGTCTCCACAGTGAACGGCAGTTCTTCATCGATTGAACCGACGACAGCTTTCGAGATATCATCTTTGAGTGTTTGGATCGTTGATACTTCCTCGCGAGTTAATGGGAATGATGAAACGTTGAGCAGAGGTTTGATCTTGAGGGAATAGTTCTGAATCCATTTAGCATAGTATGCGAATAGTCCGATTACGCGTTGTAGAGACGACTTGTTGCGAGGAGTTTGAAGTTCTTGTAGTGGCCGGAGGCGTTCGGGATCGGGCCGCAATACGCCATGAGAGATAGAATATCCGAGCAGGTGCACTGATGTCATCGAAAGCTTGCATTTTTCCTTGTTTAGACTCAGATTTACTCGTTTAGCGGCTTCCCAGAAATGTCGAAGGTTCTCATCGTGCTCTTCCCAAGTGGTTCCGCAGATGGTGAGATCGTCGAGGTAGGCGTATGTTGATGATAAGTTGTTCGAGGATATGAATTCGTTCATGACGCGCTGGAAGGCCGCGGCTCCGTTAGTTACTCCCATAGGGATCCTTCTGAATTGGTATAGATTTCCGTCAGCCTCGAATGCTGTGAAAGGTCGTTCAGACGGATCGATTTCTACCTGGTAGTATGCGCTTGACAGATCAATTACGCTGTAGTATTTGTGTTGTGAGACTTTGTTGGCTATATCATCGATTCGCGGAAGAGGATATGCATCTAGCATGGTAAATCGGTTGACGGTTTGAGAGAAATCGATTACCATGCGTTTTTTTTTTGTTTCGGTAGATGTGATGACTACTTGAGCACGCCAGGGTGAGTTACTGGGTTCAATTATCTCATCCCTGAGTAGCTTTTCGATTTCTTTCCCAATGAAAATTTTGTCCTCAGAGCAAAATCGTCTGGACTTCGTGGCGATGGGACGACAATCGGCAGTTAAGTTGCCGAATAGTGGTGGGGCTGAAATTCTTGATCGAGTAAGGCCGCATATATGGAGTGCTGGCTCCGGACCTCCGAAATTGATGTTCAATTCCTTGTGTCTGATTAAGAATGGGGTACCGAGTATTATGTCAGCGCACAGATCCGACAAGACGGATAGTTCGAGCTTTTCGTAGTCGCGGTCTCCCATCGTAACCTTCACTGTACATCGACCTGAGATGGCTGCGGATAGATTAGGCGAAGCCATTGATACGACGCCCGAGTGCGGAAGAATGGGCAGCTCTAAGTGTTTGGCTAGATCCTCACGAATGAAGTTGTCCGAGCTGCCAGTATCCAACAAGGCGAGACACGAACGGCCGTTGACGAGGATATCGACTGTTGAGTTGGTAGGCATGGAGGAGCTACACGATAGAGTGGTACTAATGGTCGCTAATGCTGCGGCTGAATGAGACGCTGTGGTTTTATCCTGTTTTTGACGTGCCGAGGAAGTACTTGAGCGGCAGACTTTGGCCCAGTGGCCGGTCTTTTCACATTTCGCACAGATAGAATCCTTTGCCGGACACCTGCTTCGTGGGTGGCGTCGAGACCCGCAGAAGAAGCACAGAGCGGCTTTGTTGTCGAAATTCGTAGCGGCTGAAGAGTTTGGGAGATCGTCTCCTTGGACGCAGGCAGGCCGGGCAGAGTCAGTAGTCGGCGACGGTTCGTGGCGAGAGCCAGTGGCTGCAACAGCACCGTAATGAGTGAGGTACGATTCTGAGTTTTTCTGGGCCTGATCTAATGTTCGAGCCTGGACGATAGCCTTTTCCAGTGAGAGTGTGTCATTTTCGAGTAAGCGGGTGCGGATGGCGCTATCTCTAATTCCTCGGATGAAAGCGTCTCTCACAGATGAACTCCTGTTTTCGTCGGCGGAAACCGATTTGAAGTTGCAGTCATTGGCTAGTTGTTGAAGAATTTGCAAGTACTCATCGAGGGTTTCCTCGGGCTTTTGGTGACGGGTGGACAACAGGTGGCGAGCGCATACCTCGTTTGGCTTCTTGACGTAGGTGGCCTCTAAGGCTGCCATGGCATTCTCATAAGTAGAGCAGTCTTGAATGATATCAGCGACATCGGGGCCGATATGTATGAATAGAACCTCCAATTTATTGGGGTTGTGTTCGGCGATAGTACTCAAGAAATATTTGAATCCGCACGACCATAATTTCCATAGTTTCCCAGCTTGGGGAGAATTCGGAGAAGTAATAAATTTATCCGGCGAATCACCTTCTCCATGATATAGTAAGATTACTGGATGAATATTTGCTTGCTGTATCTGAAATGCCGACTGAATGGCTGATTGAAATGTTGAATAAATTGTGGTGCCGCGTTTGTTAGCGGGCTAAAGATAAAGTAAAGGCCAATTTGAGGCTTTATTCAACATAAACATAGCATAGATCTGAAACACAGAAAACAATAATTAGTAAAGACTTGTTACACAGAAAACAATAATTAGTAAAGACTCATTACAATAGATTACAAATTTTATAGATTAGCCAAAAAAATTTCGAAAGTTTAGTGTCATTTCCTTACTATGTTGATCCACACTTATTTGAATTTTAGTACTGTACTGTAATTAAAAATATTCAAGAAACATTCTATTTCGTTTTATTTGATACTTATTTCTGGTTTATTCTCTTTAATCGGTAGTTTATTCCACCAGTCTCAAACTGTTGCGAAAAATGCTCTGTATGAATTGGTCCACAATTAACCCACCCCTTATATCTCCAGTCTAACTATAGAGTAGATCAAGTCTAGCCTAGAGGGGTCAGCCTAGAGATTCCGGAAATGGTCCAGAGCGGGCAGATAAATTGAGGTCCACAGTAGGATTCCTCACCAAATTAGGTTAGGGCAATCTACCTTCACCTTTGTTAAGCTATGAGTTGATGCTGGGTCTTAGGCCACAATGTAGGCATAAGTTGTCTGACCCAGCTTAATTTAATGAATCTATGTAAACCTGTGTTTAAAAACACAATTAGTCACTTACTGCTAGTTGTTAGAGAGTCTCTTTTCTCCTTGTATAATTGTCGAGAGCGTACTTGCTGGTGGGGATCTTTCTTCGGTGTCTGTTCTCGTCCCTTCTCCAGTTGCGTCCTCTCGCCCCGTCCTTCGTTTTCGTTCTCCTTTGTCTTCCTTCGCGGGGCTTTTTCCACCAGCGTTGTCTTGGTTTGTTGATCGGTAATGTATATCTATTACCGAGCACGCTCTTGTCACACAGTATATAAATACTAGTGTGGAGAATAACTCTGGTGAGCAACCAATTGGTTTCATTCACCCAGTTATTGACATAAAAGGAATTTAATAATTGTTAGATTAACTACCTACCTACTCAGTGAACCATTTTCGTTACCTCCCAACTACCCACTCATCAGTTTTCCATATACTGGGGGCCCCGGGAGATAAAAATTTTGGTGTCATTGTCACCAATTTTTATGTCTGAGTGTAGACTAGCTAACTATTTGACTGTAAATGCCTGTTAATCTGATTAACAGTGCCTATCCTCACCTTCTCATGGAGAAGGTGTAGCATTTAATTAGAAGAGAAAATATACATCCATAGGATGAAACTGTCTATGGTCTTTACCATAAGAAAAGAAAAAGTGAAAGTTAGAAGATAAAATTACAATTCCCCAGCATCTATTTTTTGTTGTAAAAATAGTCGCGCCTTTAATGCTGTTTGTCGCTGAGGTCTTGTGTCTGTCAATGTTGTAGTAGGATGCGTTACCACTCTACTGTCAAAGGAATAGTTACTGGAAGTTCAGTGTCTCCAGTTGTTACTGTCAGTGGAGAAGGTTCTCCAAAGTCCATTGTTTTGGGTCCAGACTCTAAAGGGTACAAAAGAGAAATGTCTCTTGTTGTGTCACCCGTTGAAGTCCTTAATTTGACCACTCTTGTTACCCCGTCTGCCCCTGGTCTGAGTTCTGAAACTCTAGCCAGAGGCCAGTATTGTCTTGGAGTACTGTCATGTATGAGAACAAGGTCCCCTACCTTAATTGTGTCAGACCAATCCTTCTTAGTCATTTGTTTATGTCTCTCCCTTAGACCCATCAAGTACTCAGTTTTCCACTGTTTAATAAAATGAGCTTTAACTCTAGTTAAGTGTTGTAACTTAGTCTGGAGCTCATCATGTCGTTGAGTCCAGTTTGGGTCTTCTGAAGAGTCTATATTGTAGTCCGGCAGGAGACTAACTTGTTCTCCCCGAATCAAATGATTTGGAGTTAATGGTTCCGGGTCATTAATGTTGTCACTCACATAAGTGAGTGGTCTATTGTTGATGATGTTCTCAATCTCAGCCAGGAGAGTGAGCAACTCAAACAAGTGTATCTGTTTTTTACCAATTGCTTTCTTCAAGCAATTCTTTACTGTCTGTATATTCCTCTCCCAGATAGAACCATACCAAGGAGAGGCAACCGGAATATACTTCCACTTTATGTTTGAATTTTGTATATATAATTGTGTGAGTTCATCGCTTAACAAGTCGTGGATGACTTGTTCACCAGCCTTGAAATATGTAGCATTGTCAGTCCAAACTGTCTTTGGTACTGAATGTCGTGCACAGAATCTCTTAAAGACAGCAACAAAAGATTCTGCTGTAAGGTCCTCCACAACATCCAGATAAACAGCTCGTGAGGCAGCACATGTAAACAGTACAATGTACATTTTTTGTTCAGTGTCAACCACCCCTACAGTCAATGCTCCTGTATAGTCAATGCCTACAGTCTCAAAGGGTCTGTTGAGAGTAACTCTCTCCTCTGGCAAAGCAGGAGGATTTGGTTTCCTATAGGGCCTAGCATGAATACGCCTACATGTGACACACTCACTCAGGACTGTTTTAACAGTGATCCTTCCCTTGGGTATCCAATAAGTTTTTCTTAATGTAGTTAGTGTCTGTGGTACCCCCATATGATATACATCATTGTGTGTTTTTCTGATGATTAATGTTGTCAAATAGCTAAATCTAGGTAAAAGGATTGGATGTTTGCTTTTGTATGACAGTTTTGATTTGTCTAATCCCCCTTTACACCTTAGAAGGCCTTCCTCATCTCTGAACAAGTTTAGATCCACAACTACTGATGGTACAGGTTCTTTTGTTTGTTTCCCATTAGTCAAGAATTCTAACTCTTTATTGTACTCTTTTTGTTGTGCATGGCCTATCCAGTATTTGGTTGCAACTTCTGTATAATTATGATTATTTTTATTTAGCTGTTTGTTAATTGTAGTTAAACAGTTGTGAGCAAACCTCAAACAGTAGGCTGTGACCCTGACAAGTTTGTTGAAATCAGGATAAATTTCATAATTAGTGATTGGTTCAACCTTTTCATTTGAAAAGATTAAATTTAATGTCAAGTTAACTTGTTCCACAGGCCATTGGTCTGTATTACAGAGCCACTTAGGTCCCATAAACCAAGTTTTGTTTGACTTCAACAACTTGTAGGATAAACCTCTGGTCAGAAAGTCTGCTGGATTTTGTTTAGTTGGAACATAGTGAAAGTTTACTTGTAGGCTTTCATTAGCTTCAGCTATTTCTTTTAGCCTATTTCTTACAAAGATATTCTTACTATTAATGCTATCATTCCGTATCCAGGCAAGACAAATCTGACTGTCAAGCCAGATGTGGATATCAGTTATGTTCACATCATGGTAAGCATCCTTAAGCAATGAAATGGTTTTAATGGCTAATGCAGCAGCCAATAGTTCCAATTGAGGTATGGTTCGGGTAGGTTTGAGAGGTGCAACTTTCCCTTTTGCATAAATTAGATGACTTTCTGTAGGACTTACAAGATACGCACAGCACCCATAAGCTTGTGTGCTTGCATCAGCAAACACATGAAGTCTCTGGGGCTTATCCCTAAACCCACAGCACCTTTGAATTTTAATGTTCTGCACTTTTGTTAAATCAGCAGCTAACTTCTTCCAAGATTTTTGATTTTCATTTGTTATTGGATCATCCCACCCAACATTTGTCCTCCAAATTTCTTGGAGGAGAATCTTTGATTTTATTGTTGAAGGCAGGAATAGACCCATAGGATCAAAAATTTTGGAAGCCTCTGATAATATTTGTCTTTTAGTATTTGCTTCCTCATCAAGTTTAAAACCTTTAGTACAGATTGAATCATGACTGTTAGAAGTTGCATCCAAATACCAGTTCATACCTAAAGTTTTAACTCTGTCTGATGGCTCAGTAAGACCAGGCCCGGATCTAGAAGAATGGGGGCCCGTGGCTAATTTTTTTTTTGGGGGCCCCCTTGGCTACAATTTTTATTATATAAGGATTATAAGCTTTGTTTACGAGGAAAATTAAAGGTTTTCAGAACAAACATATTACTTTACTTTATTTATTTAGTTTTCAGGACAAACATATTACTTTACTTTATTTATTTAGTTTTCAGAACAAACATATTACTTTACAAATATTTTACTTTATTTTGCATATTATATTTTCCTGAATTAATAATTTTATACACACCTACCTACTGATTATGAGCTGGCAACCGATTGAACCGACGAGCCTTTTTTTGTGCAAATTCATTAATAATATTTCGAAAATCGACTTCTTTGGCCAGAGCATGTTCAACACAGAGAATTGCCAGTGACTGTAATCGCTTTTGCTTCATTGTTGAACGTGTGCAACATTTCAGTCGCTTTAACTTAGAAAAACTCCGTCCGCCGGTACAATTGGTCACCATCAATGACAAGTACATTCTGTATGCATTTAAGACATTGGGGAAAACTTCTCCAAATTTGGAGGCCCCCTCAAATGCGGGGCCCGTGGCTGCAGCCCACATAGCCCACCCCTAGATCCGGGTCTGAGTAAGACCATTATTATCCTTTAAAATCTTTTTGTTTAAATCCTCATCATTTGAAATCCACTCTCTAAGTTCAAAGTTACTGTGATAGCGTGGGGTAGACACCCCAGTTAGGTTACTTAGGTTCTAGCAAACAATCAAAAGCACTTACCGGTGCGTTGAATTAGGTATTCCTTGAAGCCTACCGTTTTATTCCTGTGTCCCACAACAGCCTACCTAACTCTCTCTTACATTACCAATTTAGAAGCTATAGACATTACCCCTAACTATACTTAAGTACGAACAACTTCCTACCCGATTTGTTACCTTAGATTCATCACCTAATTTTACTCAGCACCAAAGATTAGGTCAGATAGGAAAAAACATGTCTAGGCCAGACCGAAGCAATACGAACAGCCCGTTTGTTGTTTATGGCTTCGTCTTGCCATTCCGCTTAGATTTAGTGATATTTACTCTTTAGTGACTTTTAGACTATATACATATATATACATACACGTCACCTCACTCCTCCCCTACAAGTTTAGTCTGTCAGGGGGATGAGGGACCCTAGACGACCTGCGGAGCGGGGTTGATGTAGTAGGATCAGGTGCAACCTGTATAGGCGGGCAAGTTGAACCATTTTCCGGAGGATCAGTTCTCTCTTCCGGAAGACTCTGGTCCTTCTGCACTTCCCGTTCCCATATCTGGTCCTGATGGCGTTTAATAGAACGACCATCTTCTAGTTGGCACTTGAAGGAAACAGGGCCCGTTCTCTCCTGCACAGTTGCAGGAACCCATTTTGGTCCAGCCCCATAGTTGCGAATCACAACTGGATCATTAGGTTTCGCTTCTAGAACTCTCCCTCTTTTAGTGTCGTGGTACAACTTCTGTTTTTCCTGATGGCGTAAAACTCGTTGTTGTAACATTTCGTTTGGACGTAACAAATCAAAAACTGAACGAATTCCCCGGCCAATCAGAAGTTTAGAGGGAGACACCCCTGTCGTGGTGTGTGGTGTTATTCGATATTTAAACAAAAATTTATCCAACACCACTTGCATTTCCTCCCCACGAGAATGACGCAAGGCCGACTTGAAAGTACGGACCATGTTTTCCGCGAGACCGTTAGTAGATGGGTGGAAAACACTAGACCGGACATGTCTAATGCCATTTAGGTGGACGAAGGAACGAAATTCCTCACTGGTAAAACAAGTACCATTGTCGGAAACCAGGACTACGGGTAAACCCCATCGAGCGAAAACTGAACGGAGTAAGCGAATCGTTACACCCGAAGTCGTGGAAGTGGTTGGAAAAATTTCCACCCACTTAGAGTAGGCGTCCACCATGACTAGGAAATAAATATTATTTATAGGACCTGCATAGTCAACATGGATCCTATGCCACGGTATAGTAGGCCATTCCCAAGGATGAAGTGGACTTTTCCTTGGGAGATCTCTGTTCTCTAGGCAGCTTTGACAGGAACGAACCAATGATTCGAGTTCTCCATCTAAACCAGGCCACCAGAAATAAGCTCTCGCCAGCTCTTTCATTTTTGTTGCGCCCATGTGTTCAGCGTGAAGTTCCTTCACTAAATTCGACCTGCCTTTATTTGGAATAATCACTCTGTGGCCCCATAAGAGACAGCCATTTTGAATAGAGAGGCCAGACTGACGCTGAATAAAAGGCTGTAATTCACTCTCAACCTTAGTAGGCCAACCAACTGAGCAGAAATGGATGACCCTAGACAGAATAGGGTCTGATTTTGTCCACTGCTCTATTTGTACTGCAGATACTGGAGTGGATTCCAAAAACTCCACCAAGTGAACCCATTCTGTAGGTATAGGTACACAATCATTTGGATTTTCTAAGGGCAACCTACTTAGCGCATCAGCCGTACCTAGAAGTTTACCTGACCGATGTACTAAGTCAAATTTATAGGCTTGTAGAATCAGTGCCCATCTTTGAATCCTACCTGAGGCCATAACTGGAATATTTTTATTAGGTGAAAATAAACCTAAAAGAGGCTTATGGTCAGTAATTAGTTTAAATTCATGACCCCATAGATAGAAATGAAATTTTTTTACTGCAAATACTAAGGCTAATGCTTCACGTTCCACTTGTGCATATCGTCTTTCCGTCTCAGTTAGTGTTCTAGAAGCAAAACAGATAGGCCTATCTACACCATCAATGTGGTGAGATAACACTGCCCCAATTCCATAAGAACTGCTGTCTGCTGAAACTACGAGAGGAAGTTTAGGATCATAATGCACTAGGAGAGTGGACTTTAGTAGTACGTCCTTGGAAGCCTCAAATGCTTCCTTTTGAGTTTTCTCCCATCTCCACTGTTCCCCAGATCGTAATAGCTTATTTAGGGGTTCAAGGAAAGTCGATGCATTAGGCAAAAATTTCCTATAAAAATTTAGGAGACCTAAATAAGCTTGTAACTGTGTGATGTTTTGTGGAGGTGGTGCCTTTTCTATTGCTTCTAGTTTATCCACCGTTGGATGAATGCCTGAGGCATCTATGCGGAACCCTAAATATGAAACCTCGTTAGTGACCCATGAACACTTTTCTCTCTTTAGCTTAAGTCCAGCATCCCGGAGTCTTTTTAGAACCGTGGTTAATCTAGTTAGGTGTTCTTTTTTAGTCGAACCTGAAATGAGGACATCATCTAGAAAGCAAAGTACCCCTGGAATGTGACCTAGAACTTGGTCCATTGTCCTCTGAAAAATACCTGGAGCCGATGCTATTCCATAGCATAGCCTATTGTACTTATATAGGCCTCGGTGCGTATTTATGATAGTTAATTCTTTAGAGTTTTCATCTAAACTTAGTTGAGCATAGGCTTGGGACATATCGAGTTTTGTGAAATATTTTCCCCCAGCAAGAGAGCTAAATAATTCATCAGGCTTGGGTATAGGATAGCAATCTAGAAGGACGGCTCTATTTGCTGTTAAACGGTAATCCCCGCATAACCGCACGGACTTGTCCGGTTTTAGTACAGGAACTACTGGGGCAGCCCACTTAGCGTGTGTGACTGGTTCAATAATTTTATCTTTTAGCAGCCTGTCAATTTCTAAATCTACCTTCTCCCGCAGTGCATGCGCAATTGAACGAGCCTTACAAAATTTCGGAGTTACATTAGGATCTACTTCTATGCAGACCTGATGGCCTTTTAGGTTGCCTACTTCAGGCCCAAAAATAGAAGAAAACTCCCTTAACAATGAGTCTATGTCAGATGGATATGAAAGTGTATGCACATCTGCCTGACCCCTTGGCAAGATTTTGTCAATTGGCATTTCCAAAGCATCAATCCAATCACGGCCTAGTAGAGTAGGCCCTTGCTCATCCACCACTAAAAGGGTTAAGGGATGAGACAAAGTTTTCTGGTTAAGTGTAACTGTGACGTATGCTTCTCCACAAATAGGTATTTGTATGTCACCGTACTTCTTCAAAATCGTTTTAGATGCATGTAGTTTAGGTGTGTTTTTGAAAATCTTATCAAAAACTACCTTGGACATGACCGTCCGGGCAGCACCCGTATCCAATTCTAGAGGAACTGTAATTCCATTTAGGCCTACCTCTACAATATATGGGCCTGTATTTTCCCCACTTTGCTGCTCATAGAATAGGTACTCCACTCCAATGTTCGAAGTATTTCCCTTTTGAGGATTTATACTAGAAATGTTAAAATTAGAATTTTCACCCTTTGTTTTCTTTGAAAAACACACTTTAGCTATGTGGCCTATTTTACTACAGTTTCGGCAAACTGCTTCTTTAAAAGGGCAATCTTTCTTCCAATGGTGTTTTCCACACCCTGTACATGGCTTGGAAGGCTTAGTAGAATTAGTAGGCTTAGTCATATTCGCCTCATACCTTTTATTTGCCTGTCTAGTAGGCTCGTTAGGTCTGCCAGGCCTAGAAGATTTAAAGCTATTTACGTGTTGGGCTTTACTACTATGATTTCCAAAAGCTCTAACATCTTTAGCAGCTGCTTCTCTAGCCGTAGCTATTTCTACAGCCTGACTAAAAGTTAGGTCCTGTATGGCTAATAGGGCTCTCTGGGTAGACTCCTCTTTGAGACCCATTACAAACCTATCTCTTAGCATTTCATCTAATTTGTCCCCAAATTTACACGTACGGCTATGGCTTTTTATTCCTGCAACAAACTCTGCAATGCTTTCATTTCCCGTCTGATGCCTTGAATAAAATTTGAAACGTTCATAGATGAGAACTACTCGGGGTTTGTAGTGATCGGTTAGGGCCTGTACCAATTCATTATAGGTGCAAGTTTCCGGTGCTTTAGGAGAAACTAGGTCCATAACTAAACCAAACGTTTTAGGGCCTATTATAGTTAAAAAGGTAGGTACTTTCTTAGCATCCGGAATGGAATTTGCCTCGAAAAACAACCTCACCCTAGTGGCATAAGCTTCGAAGTCCTCCCCATTGTCTTCGTAGGGGCTTATATGGCCAATCACCGACATGCTAGAGCAAAACCGAATTAGGCCAACTCACGTGAAGTAGGTTAGGTTAGGTTTAAATTTGGTCTAGTTACTGAATAGTGAATTTTATTAGAGTTAGGGCTGAATAGTGAATTGTATTAGAGTTAGGGCTGAGTAAGAATTAGTTTTAGAGTTAGGGCTGAGTAGGAATTAGTTTTAGAGTTAGGGCTGAGTAGGAATTAGTTTTAGAATTAGGGCGGCGGGACCTACGCTATAGTACGGTAGCTTCCCCACACAAACAAACCAAATCGGACGACCCACTAGTCTGCATCCAATTTTCCAAACAACCACTTGAACCCAATAAGCCAAATTAACCCAATAAGCCAAATTAACCCAATGAGCCAAATTTAACCCAATGAACAAAATTTAACCAAATGAGCCAAATCCCATCCTCGTCGCCAAATGTGATAGCGTGGGGTAGACACCCCAGTTAGGTTACTTAGGTTCTAGCAAACAATCAAAAGCACTTACCGGTGCGTTGAATTAGGTATTCCTTGAAGCCTACCGTTTTATTCCTGTGTCCCACACAGCCTACCTAACTCTCTCTTACATTACCAATTTAGAAGCTATAGACATTACCCCTAACTATACTTAAGTACGAACAACTTCCTACCCGATTTGTTACCTTAGATTCATCACCTAATTTTACTCAGCACCAAAGATTAGGTCAGATAGGAAAAAACATGTCTAGGCCAGACCGAAGCAATACGAACAGCCCGTTTGTTGTTTATGGCTTCGTCTTGCCATTCCGCTTAGATTTAGTGATATTTACTCTTTAGTGACTTTTAGACTATATACATATATATACATACACGTCACCTCAGTTACCTTGTTGCATAATGTTTTGAGAGTGTTCATAGACTTCAGATAATTCAGATTTTGTTGTTGTTGAGCCTATTAGATTGTCTACGTAAAAATGTTCCTTAAGGAAGTTCAATGTTAAAGAGTTATTAAACTGGTTCAAATGATGTCCAATTGTCAATGCTAATAGGCTAGGTGAGCAATTGGCTCCAAACAACACAACATTAAATCTATAGGTTATGAACCCTTTATTCAAATCAAATGGATCCTTGAACCATAAGAACCTAAGTTGGTTCTTATCATATTCATTTTTAAGATTTATTCTCAAAAATGCCTTTGAAATGTCACTTTGTACGGCATATTTATCTAACCTGAACCTCAGTAAGATCTTCACAAGGTCAGAAATGAGATTAGGACCCTCAATCAGGCAATCATTCAAACTGTGTTTATCACTGTCTTTGAGGCTACAGTTATATACTACTCTGAGTTTTGTTGTTGGGGTATCTTGTCGATAGACCCCCCTGTGGGTTAAATAATGACAACCATCTTTTTTAAAAGGGTTATTTGTTACTTCTTCAATGAAGCCTTTCTGTAGCTGTTCTTTGAAGACATCATTATATGTTTTTATATTATTATCTTGTTTGAGTTTTTTCATTACTTTATATAAATGTCCTTTAGCTACTTTGAGATTATCTCTTAAAGTTGGACAATTTATTTTCCAAGGTAACTCAATAAAATAACTATTGTCTTTGCACTGAATGGTGTCTTCAAACCTTTCTACCATTAACTGATCTGAAGTTTGATTTGTGTCATGTATACCCACAGATTCTAGCAACCATAAAGTTTGAATTACCTCATCCAAAGTTTCATTTGATAATGATGAATTAATGTTCTCAGTTGAGATAATATTATTCAAAGTGTTGCTATTCTTACAGGTGTTATGTAGGACTGAGTTGAGGCACATAGTATTTGTTGGTCATGAACTATTTTGGTTTAGGTCTAGGTTGTATTTGGATAGGTCACCCAAAGGGGCTATCCCTGATGGAGTCTGAATAGCTATACCATTACCTATCTCTACTATGCCCTTATGAATAAGATTAATATAATCTGCCCCCATTAACATTTCAATGTTAGCTACTGTGTTGTTAGTGATATGTCTATCAGCTATTTTGTAGTGTTTTCCCAAATGATTTATGGTTTGTTCTAGTTTGGGTATAACCAGTTTGTTTTGTCCTACTTTAGAAATAATAACTGCTTCAATTTTCTCTAATTTATTTTCTAAATGTAGTTCCAGGTTAATTGTCTTATAGCTATTTTTGTCCGAGTTATCCTTAACAAAGGATGCAATATTGAGTTTTTGTTCATTCGGGTTTGGTGTCAAACCCAATTTATTAACTACATTTTGCGAAACAAATGTTTGTTGAGAACAACAGTCTATAAGACATCTCACTGGAGTGGTGCTACCCTCACTATTCACTAAGTCCAAAGTAATAGTTTTCCCTATGGCCAAGGTAGGCCATAAGACCTTTATTGTTTGGCCCATGGCCAAGGTAGGCCATAAGACCTTTATTGTTTGGCCCATGGCCAAGGTAGGCCATAAGACCAAGGTTCAGTTGTTTGGCCCATGGCCAAGGTAGGCCATAAGACCTTTATTGTTTGGCCCATGGCCAAGGTAGGCCATAAGACCAAGGTTCAGTTGTTTGGCCCATGGCCAAGGTAGGCCATAAGACCCTTATTGTTTGGCCCATGGCCAAGGTAGGCCATAAGACCAAGGTTCAGTGTTTGGCCCATGGCCAAGGTAGGCCATAAGACCTTTATTGTTTGGCCCATGGCCAAGGTAGGCCATAAGACCAAGGTTCAGTTGTTTGGCCCATGGCCAAGGTAGGCCATAAGACCTTTATTGTTTGGCCCATGGCCAAGGTAGGCCATAAGACCAAGGTTCAGTTGTTTGGCCCATGGCCAAGGTAGGCCATAAGACCCTTATTGTTTGGCCCATGGCCAAGGTAGGCCATAAGACCAAGGTTCAGTGTTTGGACTATGGCCACAGTAGGCCATAAGACCAAGGTTCAGTGTTTGGGCTATGGCCAAAGTAGGCCATAAGACCAAGGTTCAGTGTTTGGGCTATGGCCAAAGTAAGCCATAAGACCAAGGTTCAGTGTTTGGGCTATGGCCAAAGTAGGCCATAAGACCCTTTTGAGTAACCCATGCAATCCTTGCTTATGTTCAGATAGGTTGAGTGTATTTGTGGCACATGTACAGTGTATATATACATATATATACACAGATTGCAAGGAATGCATGTGCCTGTTGAAAAAATCTGTTGAGTGATTCTTCCTTAAAAGAAGAATTGGATGCTTGGAGTTGTATGCATTTTAAATGCTTGTTCACTAATGTTGTTTAACTGGGGATCGTAATGAAATAGAGGACAAGAAGAAATTACCAGAGAAGAGAGATCACAGACAAAACAGTCAAGTTTTAAATTTGGTTTAATCCCCCCCAAGTACTTATGTGTCACTCAGGTCTAAGCTTATAAGAGAATGAGACTCCTTAAATGTAAATATTTCCTAGTTAGGCCCTAGGTTGTAGACCTAATTTGGCAAGTTTGTTACTTTAGGCTTGATTAGGTTAGGCTTAGGCTAGACCATTTAGCCTAATTCTGCAATTTTTGTTAAGTAAGGTTAAAGTTTGTAAATTCCCCACACACGGACCACCAATGCGAAAAATGCTTTGTATGAATTGGTCCACAATTAACCCACCCCTTATATCTCCAGTCTAACTATAGAGTAGATCAAGTCTAGCCTAGAGGGGTCAGCCTAGAGATTCCGGAAATGGTCCAGAGCGGGCAGATAAATTGAGGTCCACAGTAGGATTCCTCACCAAATTAGGTTAGAGCAATCTACCTTCACCTTTGTTAAGCTATGAGTTGATGCTGGGTCTTAGGCCACAATGTAGGCATAAGTTGTCTGACCCAGCTTAATTTAATGAATCTATGTAAACCTGTGTTAAAAACACAATTAGTCACTTACTGCTAGTTGTTAGAGAGTCTCTTTTCTCCTTGTATAATTGTCGAGAGCGTACTTGCTGGTGGGGATCTTTCTTCGGTGTCTGTTCTCGTCCCTTCTCCAGTTGCGTCCTCTCGCCCCGTCCTTCGTTTTCGTTCTCCTTTGTCTTCCTTCGCGGGGCTTTTTCCACCAGCGTTGTCTTGGTTTGTTGATCGGTAATGTATATCTATTACCGAGCACGCTCTTGTCACACAGTATATAAATACTAGTGTGGAGAATAACTCTGGTGAGCAACCAATTTGTTTCATTCACCCAGTTATTGACATAAAAGGAATTTAATAATTGTTAGATTAACTACCTACCTACTCAGTGAACCATTTTCGTTACCTCCCAAATACCCACTCATCAGTTTTCCATACTGTGAAAAACATTCGTTTTATGTAATATTTAAAAATTACTTTAGCTGGTGTTATTTGTTTTTTATGGTCTTTTTTCAAATGTTCGTGAATTTTAACTGAAGAATTATTAACACATTAACACAACACATTTAACGCGCTTCACAACCAAAAAGCAGTTGAGACCGAACCTATACTAATTTCGTCGACAAAGAATTGCCTCTACAAATGACGGTGGATCGACGTTCTCGCTGCGGTCGATGTTTTGGGGAGACGGAACAGTTTTGTCAACGGAACATAACACGCGGAAATCTAAACTTTCTACTTGTCGGAGTTTCATACTTTCGTTCGTGGAATGTTTCCAAGTCGATCAGGAGTCATTATGCCGGTGAGACGAAGTTTGTGAAGTTGTACTCAAAATCTAAGTGGTATGCGAGCTTAAAGTAAATGTTAAGTTTTCAATGGCTTAGACTTTATGATTCAAAATCTTTTGCATGAAATTATTTACACATTATAATGTGAACGTACACTGACTAGATACTGGTAGGCTTTGGCTTTGGCACGAGATTTGCACTAAGGAGGAATAGTAGTGACGTCATTCATATAATGCTGAAGCTGAAAACATATGAGGCTTGTAAAATATTTGAATATTTAAATATTAGAGAGGAAAGTCTTTGTAGACATACTTCCGGTAATATACTCTGTTCTGCTCTAATTAAAACTTTTCATGGCCCTGCCTACCTAATTGTTCACACTTTACTTCGAGGTTTATCATTTTATGTAGTTGTTTAGCTATTTGCTATTAGAATAGTCTATTCGTTGTACTCCGTTCTGTTAGCCAGCCTGGCCTGAAGACTAAAGCACAAGTTTTTTTTTCTTCTTTTTTTTTTTGCCGGCCCAGTTAAAAAGAGAGGAAACTAAACAGAAGCCTGGCGAGCATACATTTATAAATGTAGGAATGTAGGAAAAAAAATGTGAGTCGCATGGTGTATTAACTAGGGAATATAGGGTACTATGTCGTCTGTAAAAATAGGTCGTCTTTAAAACATGCAAAATTAGTATTTCTTGGGTGCAAATTTTCATAGTTCATTGACTTTCTAATTTAGCGTACTAACTAAATTAGGATGCAATCTCAGTGTTTGTATAGTAGGGTATTCACTCACTTAGTCTCCTTGCAAAATATACTGAGTTTTGTGGACTGGCTAAGAACTAGCCTTACCTACCTTAGTTGTATTCTGTCCAGTATTGACGGAGCTAAGGTGGACCTCCACTGTCTCCAGGCAGCTCCACTTGCCTTATCTCTCGAGTGACAGACGATAAAGTTGGAACTGGGTCCTAGATATCCTGGTGTTGGTGGTTGATCTGGAATATTGACCAGCCACTTCAAACTTCAGAACTTTAAGACCAAATTTTGTGAATTGGTAAATTGGACTGGAGGAGTTACTGTTGAGATTAATAGTAATCCGTTATTAGATGGGGAATTTGTCTTTCATCTTTTATTTTATAGGATTTGGAGTAACTTTACTCTTCATTTTAGAATATGATGATCATTTCTACAAAATTTTTCATGGTGCCCTGTAGGGACATAAAGTTTAATATAATAACTGGTACTACAAAAATTAAATTTATAATAAAGTATTAGTATAATTGGTAATTATGTATTTTATCCCACTCAGTCATTTTACACACCAAAATACATTTTTCTAGTAGTATTTGATGTGATTTGTTCAAATATGACCTCCATTTCCGTCGGAAATGAGATCCAACAAAGTTATAGTACTTTGAAGTTTGGCTCATTTTCAAGGGAAATGGAAGTTAAAATCTAAGTAAAACACATCAAATATTACTAGGAAAATGTATTTTGGTATTAATTAACCTAACCTAACCCTGGCTAAACGAGCTCTCATCTGTATCCACCACCTAATCCATAATAAGGTAATACTCTAGGCTCGTTTAGCCACGGTTAGGTTAGGTTAGGTTAATTAATACCAAAATACATTTTTCTAGTAATATTTGATGTGTTTTGCTTAGATTTTGACTTCCATTTCCCTTGAAAATGAGCCAAACTTCAAAGTACTATAACTTTGTTGGATCTTATTTCCGACGGAAATGGAGGTCATATTTGAACAAATCACATCAAATACTACTAGAAAAAATGTATTTGGTATGTAAAATGACTGAGTGTGATAAAACACACAATAACCAAATTTTATAGTAGAGCACGTATTGGAAGAGCACTAGGAGTCTAATGGTATATGTTATTATTTGCGCAATTGCGTATTTATAATGTTATAGGCTTTTAAAGAAATTATTTTCTTAACTCTATTTTGGTCATAATTTTTGAATGACGTCATCATAAGTGTATCTACTTGGGTAGAAAAATCATTTGGCTAAAAAAATGAGGTATGCGGCTAGAGTGTTTTCCGTTTTCTTCATTAGTTGGTTTTCCAATATGGCGTGTGAAGGGTATGAAATTTTTGTCAAATATGATGTGTTACAGCATCATCTTGTAAATGTAGAGTAATTTTTTACTATCAGTCCGGTCTCTGGAAACTGAAAATAAAGTTTACCATAAGACACTTTACATTTTTTAAACAACTTTTACTAAGTACAATATGAAGGTAAATGCCGATTAAAGCTATAAAATTAATGTTAAGAAATTATTTTTTTGAGTGATAAAATCGCAGATCATGTTTTTGGGAGTGATAAAATGGCTGATCCCACAAAGGTTAGGAAGGTACCGCTAACAAAAATTGGGTGGTTTGACCAGAACTCATAAGATTTTAGTGTCACGATGGCGTCGGTTTGTGATGGTTGTAATTATTCACTGTGTTTAACTTCATGCAAATTTTTTGATGATGAAGAGGCTGCATTTAATTTTTATGTAGAACACGGTGTATTGCTAAAAGAATTTATTTGCCCTAAGAAAAACAAGGAAGGTATTGTTTGTGGTAATAAGTGTGTGTTCGATAAAAACAGAAAAGCATTTCGTTGCTGCCATAGGTCTGTACGTGATAAGAAACGGAAAAGGGGAACACGCATATATTGTAATTAGGTTAGGTAGTTAGTAAGGTTAGGTTAGTAAGGTTAGGTTAGTAAGGTTAGGTTAGTAAGGTTAGGTTAGTAAGGTTAGGTTAGTAAGGTTAGGTTAGTAAGGTTAGGTTAGTAAGGTTAGGTTAGTAAGGTTAGGTTAGTAAGGTTAGGTTAGTAAGGTTAGGTTAGTAAGGTTAGGTTAGTAAGGTTAGGTTAGTAAGGTTAGGTTAGTAAGGTTAGGTTAATAAGGTTAGGTTAGGTTAGTATAGTTTTACGGTATATATAATATATACAATGAATATATACAGTGTTCGTTTTACTACATATATATAAATGTGTATATATATACCTTTTAGGTCACTCATGTTGGCTGTTTCTACAATTTCCATAATTTATATATCAATGGATTCATTTTTACCTCGCGAATGCGCCCTAGATAGTCTCTACTGAAGGAATTACCCGCATTTTAGGGTATTTTTCACACTTATACCCCAAAATAAACTTTGTGTCCTAACTTAGTTTTGGGCCAGTTCCCTCACTTGAGACTATCCAAATCGCATTCCTGGTGTAATAACGAATCCATTGATCTATAAATTATGGGAATTGAAGAGACCGGAGTGATAGTAAAAAATTACCAAATGTAGAAAGTATAGATCTGAGTGTTCCTACGATGAATCCATTGATATTAGGGTTAGGTAAGTTAGGTTTGGTAGGTTCTCTAGCAATTTGGACACTGGAATGCATTTTTCTAGTAGTATTTGATGTGCAATGTTAAAATCTGGCCTTCATTTTATGGGGAAATGAACCAAAATATATTAAAACTTTGAAGTCTTATAACTTTTGATTGGTTCATTTCTGCATAAAATAAAGGCCAGATTTGAACAAAGCACATCATACACTACTAGGAAAATGTATTTTGGCATCAAAATTGGGTGGAGACCATAATGTAAATATTTACCTAACTTTTATTTAGACAGTCATTTATTTATTTAGATAGTTATAAATTTAAAAGTAAGTTTCTAGACAAATTTAAAGGAAGCTCTCATTTGTGTATATTGATATATTGAACACATTTGCTACCGCATATATTTAAAAAATTAAAACTAACCTAGTTCTTAATGCACATATCTCATCCAGTAATGAATGTGCTAATATTGCAAAGAACTTTGTTTTGGGAATCCTTGAGGCAGAATGAGTTTCCCTTTTAACTGAATACTAGCCTGTATGGTAATGGTATTACCATATTTGTAGCTAGGCCTAATAATTACGAAGGCCACTCAATATATTTTGCCCTACCTTTTTTTTTTTCTTTCCAAGTTTCCTTGTAAGTTCCAGAAATTTTGTACACAAGTAGTTACATACCTTTTTTACAAGTTTTTTATTTTTCCACATAGTCTTCATCCTTTTCTACGGCTTTCCTCCACCTTGAAACAAGGACCTTTATTCCTTGTTGGTAAAAGTCTGCTGGGTTCGACTGGAGCCACCTCTTAACTTCCGCAACAACCTCATCATCACGCTGAAACTTTCTCCCATGAATAGCGTCCTTCATTGGCCCACACAAATTCAAGTCTGAAAGTGCCAGATCCAGGCTGTATGGAGGGTGGGGTAACATAGTCAAGCGCATTTTTGTGATGGCCTTTCTTGTTTGCAAACTGTTGTGTGGTGTTGCGTTATTGTGCAAAAGAAGGATTTCTTCATTTTCTCTCCAGTCAAACTCGCTTTATACATCTCTGAAGTGTCTCTAGGGTAGCAATATATGGGTCATTCCATGTCTGTTCAATGGAATTTTGGGTTGAAAAAACGTGACCATCACTGATTTTTTTTTTTTTTTAAATTAAAAAAAAATTGCCACACTTATAGATCTCGGTGAGACAAACAGAATGGCACTTGTTTCAACACTAGGTCATATGGTTCTGGAGATATGGCCATTCAAATTTTGCAAGAAAAGGTCAATTTCCAAGGTCATACCCTATTTCAACATGAAATATCTCGGCTCCTATTGCACTTACAGATACCATTTAAACACTATTTTAAAGCTTTTAAGCAGATCTACAACTTTGTTTCTGTTCATATTTTACCTCGGTGATCAAAAAAAGTTGATCTTATTTTTTACCTTTGACCTTGTGTAGGTCATTTGTGTCACAACTGATTTTTTTCTCCTTTCACCCAATTTTGGGTACACATGTCTACCTTAACCTAGAACAAGATTTTTAGTATTGATTAAGTTAGTATAGACGCTACAGCCATTTCAGTGGACCATACCTACCTCCATTTTGACTAAGTACCTTTTTCCACCAAACTTTGGAGTGCTGTTTCTTTGGAACTGTTTGAGCTAGTGTGTTGAGAAAAGTACCATTAGATTTGTCTCACTGAGATCTATAATGTCTGCTATTTTTAAGACAATTTGCCTTTTAATATGTAGCTATATTAAAATAACCTATTCCTTTAGTTTTACCAATTGAGTTATAAGAACTGATTCTTGTCTAGCTGGGTGAAACCATGAAAAAAGAGGCATCAACATAACTTTATATTTAAAAAAGGCAGTTATTAGGTATTTAAAATACTGTATATTTTATGGAAACCATTATTGGTACATTTATAATAATAATAATAAACTATTTGTATATGCCTTTCAAGGTAATTGTTTATCCTACCAAAGATTTGACCTTAGACAAAAACTGAGGTCATTATTCAATAGCAAACAGTACCGTAAGAAAGAAAACTATAATATAATAAGAGACTAGTCCTGCCTAATAAGACTCAAATTTAAATAGGAATGCTAAGATACTAACCTAAATACAAAATACAATTAATAGATAATAAATGGTACAATAAACATAATGGTTTTAATAAATAATGATAATAAAAAATTTAAGTAGCCTACTACTGAACTAACTTAGACATTTCATATGAGATATATGTACCTAATATTATCAATGAAAAAAAAAATAGGCTGGTAAAAAAATCACATTGATAAGGCAAAAAAGATTACCTGTTGGCTGTTACACTAATAAATGATCAAGCATAGATATGGCCTCCTTCATTTCTGACCAGGTCAAAGTGTATGTCCTACCATTTGTGGTAACTGTTGTGGTAACTGGACTCTCAATCATCAGCACATCACTGGTGTCAACTAGAAGTTCATCAGGTGGGGAAGGATATACAAATGAGCATGCAGGTCCATTGGGGTGAAGGAAGGTCAAGTTGACCTCAGGGCCGTAACTAGGATTTAGAAATTAGTGAGGTCCAGATTTTTTTCGAGTGCGGCGGGACGAGCAAAATTCAGACCAAAATGACATCTACAAACACAACCCAAGCTAAACACAAAACGCTCGACGCTCCCTCTTTTCAAAAGAAAAGTGGTAATACAGTATGCGTTTCATACACACAGAACGGTTCACTCTTTTTTTTTTTTTTAGGAAATAATTACCTAGGTCCGGACCTCAGTGACCTCATAGGTAGTTACGGCCATGGTTGACCTCATTGCTCTCTGGCTTGATATCTAAGATGCAGGTGATACCAGTGGGAATCATAGACTGCTAAGCAATAGCCTTTCATAGATGCCAGTGGGATGTTGTTTCTCTGAAGAATGGTGACTCTTTCCAATCTGGATACAGTCAAGGAACAATACAAGCGGACTTCTACCAGTCCATTGCTGATTAGCTTGATGCAATGGATCTTCTGAGTTCCTGAAAATTACATAGGTTTTAGCAATGGGATATAATTTCAGAATATTTTGCCATTTGATCATTATTCAGAGTTCTCACTAAATTACACCCTTCAAATTCCATGATGATTGGAGGTGAATTTCTATGACAAAAATTTGCAAGAAAAAGCTTAAAATTATATTTCTGGAGTGAGGAATGGATTAATTGTATAATTAGGCATACCTGGAATGGTTTTTGCATTTTTGAAGCATTTTTCCAATATCAATTGGTGGGATTCATACTCTTCTGTTGTCACGAAGTTGAAAGTGATTGAAGGAAGCGCTGTGACTGCAAAGTTGTAGAGGGCCAATGGATCAAGAATGGGTTCGGCATCTCCTATTCTTTGGAGGCTAGCCCTGGCTGCAAGCCTCTTCACAGATCCGCTGATACCATCACATGGCCCTTTACCATGACTTGTGGCAAAGAAATGCCATTCAGCCTCAACTCTGAAATCTTCATGATGGCAGAGGTTTATAAAGTTCTTGCGATTTTTATATTGTGCAGCACAACCATCACTGAAGTGAAAAATTTTGGTAATTTAATAGGATGCTTTAATAAAATTTATGAGACGGGTTTGGAAGAGGTGAATGGATATTACATCATGCTGGTTGCAGTCAGAAATTGCGACAAAACTTTTATGCATCACTTCATTGTCTTGTTGGTAGTAGACTACAAAAGGATGTATTGTAGCTTGGCAGTTATTCCAATGGAATGATTGCACTGCGTCTTGAACTATAAAAACATAATTCTCCGCAAAGTCACTGATAATGAGAAATTCACCTTTGCGGAGTTCTTCTTTCTTTTCTTGTAAAAATTTCATCTGGCTTCTTGCAAAGAAATCATGTTCCAGGAGAGCTTCTAGTTTTTCATGAAAACTTTGGATGAATTCATCTGCAGAAAGTGTTTGTGTTTGCAGCATTGATCTCTCTGTTGAAATCCATTGCCTGAATTCAATCTCATCAAGCCCTTTTCTGTCGAAGGCTGTAGTTAAGAAGTCTGTAAAGGCCTCTTTTCTTGGGCATTGATCACATTTCCCAAAGAAGCATATCTCCCGAGGTGGATTACATTGGAAGAGGGCTAGACAATGCCTGTAGTGACAATTATAATTTGTCTCCAGCCCATCATCCCATGTTGATGAGCTAGGCTTATCGGGAGGGTATTGCTCCACCTGGAAAATACTGGTTATTGCTGCCATCATGCGTTTAACATTCTGGTGCTTAGTGCAAATACAGACAGAATGTGTTCCACTGGCACCTGGCAACACATTCTTTTGGCTGAAGCTCTGCAAATTTTGAAAATCCTATTTTAATTGTTGGATGTTTTGTTTTAAAAAGCTCAAATGCTTCTTTTAGGATGCATAAGATTAGCAATTTTTTTCTTTCCCGCCTACCATCCGCTCCTTTTACAGAAACATAGTCTTTCAACCCTGGCATTTGTCTACTCATCTTGCAAATGATAGAAGTCAATTACTTTGGCAGCAGTTTCACTATTCAGGCGTTTCCCCAAACGCGGGTTAGGAGTTGAAAGCACTTCCTTCTCCCTCACCAAACTCTCTGCTTGCCTAGCCATGTAATCTGAACACTTAAATTCTTCTCTGATCTTTTTACTTGTGTCCATCTTTTTGGTAGGATAGTAAGAATTGTCAGTTTTTCACTTCAACTTGTCACTTGATTAAATTTCTCTTTTAGTTGTTGAAGAATCTCCAGTTCTGTATCATCTGAGTCACTGCATGAAATTGGTTGTTTAGTTGTAAGTTCTGAAAGCTTTCTTTTCACAACTACTACTACTTTCCTCAACTTTCTCTTTGCGTAACCAGCACTGTCAAGTTTTGTTGGGGTCTCATCAAGTGTGGCCAATGAAGCATTGAATTTACTAAGCTCATACTGCATTTCAACTACATCTCCAATGGTTTCTAGCTCAGATAGGGCACACTAGATGAGGTGGATGGTGATTTTTCAAGTGGTTCACATTCAGACATTGGGGATGGACGATTTGCTAGTATATTTAGACAGGTTGCACATGCTTTATGATTATTTGTTAGTTTCAATTCAGGATTTTGATCAATCAAATTTTTAGTCAATGCACGAATGCCTTTTTTCACTTTCCTTTGTGTTTTTTAAATTGGTCACAACAGAACCTGCCCATATTCAACTGAAATCCATGTTTATCTAAAAAGAAAACATATGTAGCTTAAAAGCCAGGGTTGGATTCAATTACACAAAACGGAAACAATTACAATTTTTTTTAATTTTTCTTCAAATTAATTAGTTAGTATTGTACCTTATAATTTCAAGATCAATTGCAATTACAATTAATTTTCTGAATCAATTACAATTACACAAATATAACTATCTATTCTATATATTTAAATATATATCTATATCTAAGTATAACTAAATAAACTATCAAAGGTTTATTTTCATTGGATGATGTATGACTGCCAGATCTAGGAGTATAATTTTTAACAATTGACATTAATTGATCAATTACATCAGTTATAGCTCAAAAATCAATTATAACTACCTTTTATTTTTATTTTGTTTTGAATTAATTACAATTAATGGAAATTAGGATCACTTAATTATAATTATTCATTGTATCCAATCCTGTTAAAAGCTATTTTTGCTTAGATGGCACAAATAAAATTTGGGACCTACTGATCTTTGAGGTCTACAACAAGAAAAAATGTGCAGTTTGATTTACAGATTGGAATAAATACAGATGCAAAAAAAAAAATCCTTGCTCCAAGGTTTAAATAAGCTTATTTTCACATGGGTACATACTGTTGTACACAATGAATAAATACACAAAGTTAAGTAATTCTATTAAAACTCATCTAACTCTTAAAACTGAACTTATTCTATAGGGTAGTACCTATTGCCTAGTATAAGGTACTTATATACGTACATAGCTTTACCTCTAAACAGGATAGCAGGTTCAAAGTTCTTCACACTTTTGAATGTCCATATAAATTAATTATGTAATTTAAATTACCTATATTATATAATTCTCTGAAATATACAAAAAAAAAATTAAATTTTATAATAGGGCCGGATACTTATTTGACCAAATAACTGGGTTAGGTTAGGTTAGGTTAGGTTAGATAAGATAAGATAATTACTGATTTTTTGGAAAATTAGCAGACATTATATATCTCAGTAAGAAAAATCTAATGGTATTTTTCTTAACACTAGCTCAAACAGTTCCAAAGATACGGTGCTCCAAAGTTTGGTGGAAAAAGGTACTTGGTCAAAATGGAGGTGGGTATGGTCCACTGAAATGGCTGTAGTGTCTATAGGGGCCTACTAACTTAATCAACACTAAAAATCTTGTTTTAGGTTAAGGTAGACATGCGTACCCAAAATTAGGTGAAAGGAGAAAACAATCAGTTGTGACATCAAATGACCTACACAAGGTCAAAGGTCAAAAATAAGATCAACTTTTTTTTTTTACCACTGAGGTAAAATATGAATAGAAACAAAATTGTAGATCTGCTTAAAAGCTTTAAAATAGTGTTTAAATGGTCTCTGTAAGTGCAATAGGAGCCGAGATATTTCATGAACATTGAAATATGGTATGACCTTGGAAATTAACCTTTTTTAACAAATTTCGAAGGGCCATATCTCCGGAACCATATGACCTAGAGTGTTGAAACAAGCATCATTCTGTTTTTCTCACAGAGATCTATAAGTGTGCCAATTTTAAAAAAATTGGTGATAGTCATGTTTTTTTCACCGTTGAACTGACATGGAATGACCCATATCCCTCTGAGTTGATTGTTTGTCCTTAATGTCCACCAGAATCACCCCTTTCATGTCCCACAAGATGGTGGCCATAACCTTTCCTGCAGAGGGAGCCATTTTGAATTTTTTCTTGCATGGGGGGAGTGTCTGATGGCACTCCATGGATTGGCACTTTGTTTCAGGTTCAAAGTGGTGTACCAAAGTCTCATCCCCAGTCACAATTTGTAAAAGAAAGTCATCCCCTTCTGTCTCATATTGAACCAATGCCTCGGAAGCAATTTCTTTTCTTTGAGCTTTTGTGATCTTGTCAGTCAGTTTGCGAGGAACTAACTGTGAAACACTTTTGAGTACCGTATCTCAGTTGCTGAATTATCATATTCACACTTCCTTCACTAATTCCTAGCTCCAGTGATACCTCCTTGTATGTGATGCGCCGATTTGATCGAATGATGCTGTTAGCACATTGCACAGTGTGAGATGTCACAGCTGATGCTGGGTGACTGCTGCATGGCTCATCATTGAGGTTGGCTCTCCTTCTCTCCAATGATCTCCCATGTTTAGACCAGTGTCTAACTGTGCTTCGATCAACAAACCATCTCTGTGAATGTGTTGATGTTTGTGAATATTTCCAACTGTTTCCTTCTCTGTAGTTAAGAACTCTATAACAGCTCTGTTTACAAAGCACATCACTGTCAGATGCCATTTTCAAAACTGCATTAACCATTGGTTTTGTACAAGGGCATTTAAAAGTGGTTTTATACAAGGAGGGGAGGTTCAAACTGGAAAAATCCAGTTATGTGAAGCTCAGAAAGTTCAAACTTACGGCCCAAAAGACATTTCAGCCCCATGGCCTATTATTTAGCTAAGAAAAATGGGTGGGGTGAAATATATTGAGTGCCCCTAGTAAAATTATCTTGGATGTTTTAATTTTTAATTCAGGATTTATACTAGAGGAAGAACCTGGAGAGAGGGCTCTGGATAAAATTCTAGATGCCAGATGCAGTTCAGATACAGTCCCATAGGACCTAATTACTAACATAACCAACCGTAACTAAGCCTCACCATGTTATGAACTCTGTCTGGTATCTGGAAATTCACTACTCTGTACAGACTGTACCATACCTATTCCTCTTAAGTCCCTCCCCCTAATTAAAAATCCAGAGTACATGTAAAATTAACATTTTCAAGACTGAATTAGGGTTATTAAAGAGTGTAAAGTATATGAACTTTAACCTTTAATTCATGGTATAGCATGGATGATTATTAGGGATGTACTGATATTGCTTTTTAGCTGATAACTGATACTGATAATTAAAAACAGTGTTGGCTGATAACTGATACTGATAATTAAAAACAGTGTCGGCTGATAACTGATACTGATATCCAGCTAGGGTTTATTAGTTTGTCATATTTTTGTAATGTATTCATAATTTATTTTTGGTGTTGAAAATTTGGCAACAAAGCAATAATCCTTTTCATTAAAGATGTCAACACTGCATTAGATGTCATAATTTTGTTTGTTATACAATTGGACTGCAGGCCTATGTTGGGCTTATGTGTTTTTGACCACCAAGCTGGGTTAATATTGTGAGTGATGACTACAAGATAATTTTTTGGTTTTCTAGGCTTTATACCTATTTCTCAAAGGATTTGCACTTGTAAACATTGCTACTGCTGCAACCCTTGTGAAAAATAAGTTAATGTGAAGTGATAAAACAATGAAATATTGGAAATTTCATCCTCTAAATAGTATTTTATTCATAATTTTTGAAAAATCTTACATTTGAAATATTGGCCAATACAGTAGACTCGCAACTTACGCAGATTTTTCTTACGTGGTTTCAACTATACATGGGTTATAATTTAACAATTTTGTTGTTTTAAGGCAGCATGCACATGTCTCACCTTCGTCCACATCCGCAATACCATGGAGGATGGCACTAACAAGTGTTATGGCATACTGGAAGGAATTCAACATTGCCAATTGTATCACTTTTGTGTTATAGGTATGTTATACGTATAACAGAGTTATAATATACGTATAGTGATTTAAGGGCAATTTAGGGGATTTTTTTTTACTTTATGCGGGGTCCCAGGAACGTAACCCCCGCGTAAGTTGCGAGTCTACTGTACTGATATGGATAAAAATCTACCAATATCACTGATACTGATATATTGGTACATCCCTAATGATTGTTATAAGCTATAATACATGAAGAAAATCTTGCATTTATAGATAAAATATAAGCCTAGCTACCATTGATATTGCCTCCTGTCACTTGATGTTGGTGACAGTGGTAGGGGGCAATGACTCATATAGACCTGATACAAGAGTGCCTGACCTTTTGGAGAGATATAGGCAGTGGTGGGCACTGTTAACCAAAAAGTTAACTTCGATAACAATAATCCGTTAACCCCAATTTTCAACTCCGATAATGATAATCTGATAATTTTACTACAAAGTTAACGGAAGTTAACGATAATCCATTAACGATAACTATTTCTTTACTAACATTTAAAAAAATCAAGGAAAAAAGCTTTAAAACCCATAGAAAATGTTTGTTTATGCAAAATCCAACAATAAATAGGTATTTAACTATTTTTTATCAAGTTTTGCAACTTTTTGCTTAATAACTTTTTTTTTATTTTTAATAAAAAATGTACTGATTACATGTTGGGTCATTCTCTGTCAGATCAACCAAAAAAAATTGAAATTAACACCCTCATCTCTCATATTTTGCTGAAATTTGGTTTATAGGGAGTTTGTGAGCCCTGAATCCATTTCTGAAATTATAAGGTCAATCCGACCAACGGTTCAAGAGATATGACCTCGGGCAATTTGAGGTCACTTGCGAGGTTACTAACATTTGGCGAGCCATAACTTGGGTAATAATTGTCATAATTATATAAAAGTATATAATTTAGAATCAGAAAATGACAAGGAATCCAAATATGCAAGTTTTAGAACTCTAGGTTGAAAAATAAAAAGTTACACTATAACCAAAATTTGAGGTCACGATTTGACCTCTGGGGTATCAAATGAGAATTTTTTTTTTAAATGTAAAAAATGAAGGCATAGGCATTGGCTATTAGAATCAGCAAAAAAAAGTTTGTTTGTTAGTATTTTTCATGTAACTAACATATAAGTGAACACCATATTCATAAGTTGTGCGTCAATTCTACCTATTTTTTCACACTTAAGCTCATAATTTGACCTATAGAAATTAAAATTACATTTTTTAGATATAAAAAACAAAGTCAGAGTTCTTGACTAATAGAAACAATCATAAAAAGTTTATGTTGGTACTTTTCATGTAACTAACTTATAAGTGAACACCATATTTATAAATTGCTTGTCATTTCAAGGAATTTTTATATCTTAGCTATCAATTTGACCTCAAGCTCCAAGAATTTAATAAAAATTGTATTTCACTGCTAATCTACACTGGCAATAATAGTTATAATAGTGAAAGGGGAAGACTAAGCTCACATGTAGCCTAAACAAACCTGTTGAAACATGTTGCTACTTGTCTAAGTGCAGAATCAACACATAGTTGCAAAATTCCTTGTCTACAAGTTAGTACAGTTCCAGACAGCACTGTGGGTGGCTGGTGGTTATGGTGTTTCAATGAGCCTCAGAGACTATCAAGGCCTAAAATATTAAGTGTGTATAGCTATATATTTTCTAAAAATATATATTACCTAATTGTAAATCCTATATCTTTACAGATCAAAATACAATGGTTCGGCACTTGAAATACTGCCAGGACCCTATTCAAAAACACAAGAAACGCATAACAATCAATCTTAGAAAAGTGACTGATGTACTTGTTGAAAAATGTGCTGGAAGAGTGAAAAAGACTCATTGTTGTGTGTGAACTGCTGGACACTGATAATGAAAAACCCCACTATACTTAGTACCACTGAAAACAACGAGTCTGAGCAGGATTCAAATGAATCATCTACTATCAGTGGCTTGAGTAACATCTCTTCAATTCAAGATCTGGACAATGACAGTGATTGCTTGATAAAGGAAAATCCTTCAACTTCAGTTGAACCAGTTCTAGCATTTCTGGACCAAACACCAGTTAAAAAAAGTAAGTAATAAATTAATATAATAACTTATACTTTACTACAAGGTCTGTTTGATCTACTATATAGCCAATTATATAGCATTTAAGGTACTATAATTAATATTTAGTTACTAATATTCAGGTGTGTGAAACCTTTTTTTCTGTTCTTTTCAGAAGGGCTGTCATTAAGCCAGAAAAAGCGCAAGGCTCATGGTAAGCTATCATCTGCTCAGAAACACCTGAAGGAGAGGCTAGAACTCAGTTATGGTGTTCAAATTACCGAGGAGGTAAGTGATACTTCAAAACCTGAAACTAAATCTGAAAAACATCTAGACAAATTAATGAATGAATTGAAACAGTCATTCCTGGAGAGCAAATGTCACCATCACAAACTACAAATATTGACACACTCACCATACACAATTGAAAAAACAGCTAGTTTCTTTCAAACTACAACATACATGGTGAAAAGAAGCCATTCACTTAAATCAGAACATGGAATCCTTCTGAAGATTCCACTAATGAGCAAAGGAAAAGTGATATCTGAAGAACACAAAGATATAGTTAGAAGATTCTATGAGTCAGAAGAGGTTAGTCGTATGTGTCCTGGCCAAAAGGATTGCATGAAAGTTAGTGCTGAAGGTGCAAAAACGATTGGTCCTCGGGAATTTAAGAGAGATGTTTGAACTATATAAAAATGATGAAAAGAATCCCAAAATAGGATTTTCCACATTTGCAAAATTACGGCCATCATATTGTGTGCTTGCCGGTAGTGGTGGGACTCATTCTGTCTGTGTCTGCACATACCATCAAAATCCAAAATTGCAGCTGGCTGCATTGGGAGAAAGAGGTCTTTCATACAAGGATCTTATGGATTACAGTGTCTGCAGTACAGAGAGAGAGACTTGCATGATGCAACTTTGCAATGATTGCCCAAGAGAAGAGGGTGTCCTGGATTTTCTTGAGTTACTTGACAGTGTGAAATCAGCTCCAAATGAAATATCTTACAAGCAATGGGTGACTGTTGACCGTTGTACAATGGTTGATAAGGTGGAGCCACTTCATGAATACTTATCATCCTAAGCATGAAAATATCCGCATGGTTCGTCATCACTTTGTTGCTCAGCAACAATCACAGTACTTCAAGCAGTTGAAAGAAACACTACCACCTCAGAGCGAGGTAGTTATAGTAGGTGATTTCTCTGAGAATTATTCTTTCATTGTCCAGGATGCTGCCCAAGGGTTTCACTGGGACAATTCACAGTGTACAGTTCACCCTTTTGTCATCTATTATAGATCATCTGCAGACCAGGAACTTAGCCATTTTAGTGTCTGTTTCTTATCTGCATCACTAAAACACAACACTATAATGGTTTACTCATTCATATTGAAGCTTATGACATATGTTAAATTCAGATGCCCACAATTGAAGAAGGTGCACTATTTCTCAGATGGATGTGCTGGCCAATATAAGAACAGATACAACTTCACAAATCTCTGTTACCATGAAGAGGATTTTGGTCTGTCTTGTGAATGGCACTTCTTTGCTACATCCCATGGCAAAAATGCATGTGATGGGATTGGAGGAACAGTGAAAAGAGCTACTGCTCGTGCCAGTTTGCAGAGAACTACAGAGAGGCAAATTCTTACACCAGAACACATGTTTCAGTTTTGTGAAGAAAACTTGAGCAAGAAGATAAATTTTTTCTTTGTAACTACAGCTGATTTGAAAGATGCAGAAGAACGGTTGGAACATCGATTCAAGGATAGTAGGGCTATTCCTGGAACTCAGAAATATCATAGATTTGTTCCCCTAAACAAGGAAGAACTGATGGTGTATCCCATTTCAAGTGGCATTGGAGAAAAGAAAAGAATAAGGAAAAGTCATTTTACTAATGAACCTGCAATGCTTGGTAACCTAAAATGTGTCAAACCAGGAGAGTATGTTGGCTGCATTTATGACATGCAAGTTTGGTATGGAATTGTGGAGGAATATTGTGAAGAGTTTGATGATTTCACTGTGAACTTTCTACATCCCTCTGGGTCATCAGGATCAAGTGCATATTATTATCCATCAAACAAGGATTCATGTGCAGTGCCAGGACATCATATATTAACTGTAATGAGTTGTCCTACCCTAAGAGGAGGCAGCAGAATTCAATACATTTTTCCACAAAAAGAAATTGATGAGAGCATCGAGCATGCAAAAATTGTATTAGGCTAGCACATGAATCCTCTAAGTAGGTCTTCCCCTTTCACTATTATAACTATTATTGCCAGTGTAGATTAGCAGTGAAATACAATTTTACATTTTTTGCCTTTGTTTTTATATCTATAAAAAATGTAATTTTAATTTCTATAGGTCAAATTATGAGCTTAAGTGTGAAAAAATAGGTAGAATTGACGCACAACTTATGAATATGGTGTTCACTTATATGTTAGTTACATGAAAAATACTAACATAAACAAACTTTTTTTTGCTGATTCTAATAGCCAATGCCTATGCCTTCATTTTTTACATTTAAAAAAAAATTCTCATTTGATACCCCAGAGGTCAAATCGTGACCTCAAATTTTGGTTACAGTGTAACTTTTTTATTTTTCAACCTAGAGTTCTAAAACTTGCATATTTGGATTCCTTGTCGTTTTCCAATTCTAAATATATATACTTTTATATAATTGTGACCATTATTACCCAAGTTATGGGTCACCAAATGTTAGTGACCTCGCAAGTGACCTCAAATTTCCCGAGGTCATATCTCTTGAACCGTTAGTCGGATTGACCTTATAATTTCAGAAATGGATTCAGGGCCCACAAACTCCCTATAAACCAAATTTCAGCAAAATCTGAGAGATGAGGGTGTTAGGCACTGGTTGATCTGACAGAGAATGACCCTGTTTTGAAACCCTTGTAACCACTAACCATTAACTAAATTTTAATTTACCAGAGAATTATTATGGCGGGAACTGAAAGGTAAAATTAAATTTTAGGCACATTTATTAAAGACTATGACACAATGTGCTGGTTGCCCTTCAGAAAGACCAACTTCTCAAAGTTAGGCCAACTGCCAGTCTTGACAAAATAGCAAAATTAATTCAAAATAATATTAATTATAATATATAATATTACGTTATATAAAATATTTTATTTTACTTAACCTTTTTCTGTGAATTTTCAATAGAAGTAATTTTTCTCTGTAATTATTTTATCTATAAAATATTTTATCTATGAATTATTTAGTCTATAAAATAAAAATAATTTGTCCATGAATTATTTTGTCTATAAAATATTTTGTCTATGTAATATACGCAATTGTTATTTAATTCGACGACAATATTACAATCAGTGAATAAAAACTATTATTCAAATTTTACATACTATATATACTTTTTTAGAGATTTACTAACGTGCTGTAAAAATACTTATTCATTAGTCATTACTATAAATTAATTTTTCTCAACTGTACATTTTACCATACGTATCTCCATACGTATTAATATATATATATAATATTATAGGACTTTTACTAACGTTAAAAGAACCTTACCTTCAATAAAAAGCGCACAACCTCCCCTTGCAAGATCTGGAAGCAGACTGAAGTTATGGCAGTTTGAATTCATTCGCGGAGCGGTGATCTTCCGTGAATGACTCCTCGCAGTTAACATGTTAACAGACTTTAACACACTAAATATCAAGTTATCGGAAGTTAACTGGTCCTATAACGATAAATGGAAATTAACTTCCGTTAATAGTCCGTTAAAAAGAGTTAACTTCGTTAACTGTTATCGGATTAACGCTTTAGTGCCCAACACTGGATATGGGGTTAATTAGGTCCCTGAAGGCAAGGTCAGATAGGTCTTTAGTTCTAGGTATTACCCTAGGCACATTTTGGGTCTTGGGATTACATCAAAAACAATATTTTTGAATACTAAACTAGAAAAGATTTGTGCTGAGGAAAATGTACCCTTCATATATATATATATATATATATATGAAAATTATTTCACGAAGGTAACACGTGAAAAATATTTATGATGAATAAAACCACGAAGGAAAGGAAACACAAAATGGTGCTCAAGCGCTTTCGTCTAATGGCATCCTCAGGATGAGGATGTCATTAGACGAAAGCGCTTGAGCACCATTTTGTGTTTCCTTTCCTTCGTGGTTTTATTCATCATATATATACCGTATATATATATATATATATATAATTTAGTGTGGACCAACAAAATGAAGGTTTAAAAATCTTTGTTCCACATGAGTAATGTTATTCCTTTTGCTTACCTTAATCAAATTACAAAATTTGAAACCTCTACGTCAAGTTTTAGGGGTCCCGAGAAAATTGCACTTTTCCTTTTAATGCTAAAAAAATTAGTTTTTCCTCATTTTCATAAGTTCTGCTTTATTTTTTGTTGGAAATTCTTTATGATTCTTGAAAACTGTTTTGAGCAGGTATTGTTTATCCTCTTCTTTAGTTGTCACTGCTTGATTAAATTTTTCAATCAATGCAACACCCCGCTCAGCTCTGTCATTTGTCACTCTAAGGGCACGAACTCTAGCACAGCCTCTTTGGTACTCAGGATCTATTCCCCATGTTGATGCAGAATTTTCAGTGAAGAGAGAATTGAGATGTAGAGCATCAAAGAGATTTAGTCCTTGAAGTAACAAAATCAGAAATCCTTTTTTCTTTAAAAGAAGCTAGGGTTACCTTTGCTTCTAAATGTTTCAGTCCCTTATTTCTTGGAGGCATTTTGATATTATTTCGCATTTGCTCCTTTTCTTCAAGGGATATGCTTTTGTCAAAGAAGCTTAATCCAACAAGTGTTTCTGAGAGGTACCACAGATGTCGTTTAATGGCATTTTGGGCTTGCTTGATAACACTTGATATCAAAGAATTTTCCTCCATTATTGCAAGATCTTGCAAAAAATTTAAGATCAACATTTGGGGCTTCCTCTGGTTGAGAAGCTTTTGCCCAAGATTTTGCCCAAGATTTTGCGTATACCAATGCAACAAATAAACAAATTTCTGTTATTGCATCAAGTTCTTTTTTAGTCATCTTAAATTGATTTTGGAGAAGAAAAAGCTTAAATGCATAAATTCCTTTTGCCATCCATCTTGCATGATGGTACGCTCCAGGTCTCTTCAAGGGAGTATTAGAAATGCTTTCTTCTCCAAAAAACAAGAGAACAAGTTGAAAAAATTCTTTATAATCATTAGGGCTGTGCCGGATACCACTATCCGGCAGGATATCCGGCTGGATAACAGCTATTATCCGGTATCCTGTATCCGGCCGGATAGCCGGATATTTATGATAGTCTTTTTTGTAATGGGAATACCATCTGGGCCCGCCCTTTCCAATCTTAGCTTGCATAGCCTTTAGCGAGCAAAAGTTGAATATAGTTGTACAAAAATCTAAAATTAAAATAATTGATAAATAAGCATGTACCACTACTAGTATGTAACTATATTAACACTGCTAAAAAGGCAAAATGTTTGGTCCAGCTAAAAGTGTGACGCATAGCTAAGATCCCAGCTTCCCTTACTTTTTAATTTTATTTTTATTTTTTATTTTTATATATATTGCAAATTACAATATGAAAAAATATGAATTAGCGAAACCTTTTATTAAGATTTGAGATATAAAAATAAAACATATAGCCTAATCAAATATACCAGTAAGGTAAGTGAAATTATTAAAATAGCAAAACCTTAAAAAGTAAAAACTCACATTAAACAATAAAAATTAATACTATGTTCAAGACACTAGATTCACAAGTTTAAATCAAATTTTCGTCCATTGTGATGGATAAAAAGAAGCATCTCCCCTCGCTTTGGTAGCAAAGTACTTCTTTTTTCTTCAAAAATATTTCCGTATTCGGAAAACATTCTTTCTGAGAAAACTGAAGATGCTTGTGTCACTAGCCATTTTAGAGCAATTTTCTTGAGAGATGGAAAGGATTCTTCATTTTTCCAAATTTCAAGTGGAGATAGTCGTCTGTCTGATATGGTTTTTTTTGCATATTGCTCAATTTCCTCTGCTATTTCTGCGAATGAAGCCATCTTACGGCTTTTTTTAAACTTTTTCTCACCAGGTATCTTTTCTGAATTTTCTTGTGTTAGTTCCCTGAAACAAGCAGAGAGTGGATCATCATTAAACTTTGCCTTTTTTCTTCCTGTTGAGGAGGAAGAAGAATTAGAATCGTCGCTGCTGTGAGCCTGTTCTTCAAAATATTTATCTCTAATTTTCTCTAGGTTGTTTATTTCATTTATTTCTTCAATTAACCATGTCTTAATATTTTCCTTTTGTTGATCTTTGAAAAACAAAAATTTAAGTCGTGGATCAATGACAGTTGCTAGAGCATACTTCCGATTTGTTAAGACATTTAGACACTTTCTTTTTTCATTGCTTTCATTGGCAAAAAATCGTGACCGCAATGACTTCAACAGTTCATCTTTTGTAGTTTGGACTCCTTGATCATCCTGGCCAATTTTTGAAAGAAACCTTTCAAGCGCGCACATGTTTGGGATAACAGTAGAGAGTAAACTATATTCTGTACTCATTTCTTGGGTGAGTTTAAAAAATGGCTGTAAAAGCTTTAAAAGATTTTCAATCAAGTACCACTCATTAGATGAAATAACAAGTAATTCACTATGATCAGCAAGGTATATTTGAACTGATTTTTTCAACTTAACCATACGTTCTAGCATCAAATAAGATGAGTTCCAGCACGTTAAAACATCTTGTACCAATAGAAGAGGAACATGACCCTGTTGTGTTTGGAGAGCTTTAAATTCAGAAGTAGCCAGTGGGGAGTGGTTAAAATGTGTCACTAAACGTCGACACTTTGCCAAAAGATCTTTTATAGATCATTGAGCCATTAATGCATCATTCACCACTAGCTGTAGCAAATGAATTGAACAGTGAACAGAAGGTATTTCCGCAAGGTCACATCCCAAAGCTATGTTAGAAGCTCCATCTCTGACCAATATATTATGCCTTGATCTGTCAATATTCCATGATTGCCACATAGATTGCAATTTGTCCGCTATATTAATTCCTGTATGCGATCCTGAAAAATGAGCTGAATGCAATACTGCATTACAATGAGTGTAGTCATTCATGATCCAATGACTTGACAAGGAAATGAATGATTCATTTGAAGAAGAGCAGGTCCAAATATCGGAAGTGAAGCTAATGTATTTCCCTTCTTTCAATTTATTCATAACAATTTCTTTGAGTTCTTCATAGATTTTGGGTATGACTTTTCTGAAAAATATGTTCGATTTGGTAGCAAATACCTTGGCTGTACGTGGGCCATCAGTCCTATAAAGCCATCTTGTTCAACTAAACTAAAAGGATGGTTGTCCAGTGCCATCATTAATCCTATCTTTTTATGTAAAGCTTGAGCTTTTGAGTCATTTATATCCCATAATTTCTTAAAGGAAAAACTTTCTTCTAACGTGAGTTGCTTTTCCATGTCAACTAATTTTTTCTCCTTCGGAGCCATTGAGGTGGTCGCTATAGGTTGATTTTGATTTTCAGATGATTTGTTAAGTTGAGACACTTCTTTATATTCTTTTGAATGCAGCATCTTTGCATGATTGTGCAAAGGTTTTGTGCTATAGCACCTAGCACCCAATTTCTCTGATCCCCTTTTAATCTGTTTGGAACATAGGGAGCAAATAGCTATCGTTGGATTAGTCTCATGTATTGTAAATATTTTCCAAATAAAACTAGCCATTTTAGGGGGTAAATAATGTTAAAATATTGCTGTAAGCCTATAACTAATACTAACTAGCTATATAGCTATATGATTTAGGCAATGAAACAATCCTGAAAAGGATAAAATATAGGTAATTAGTAAAGTTATTGAAAGATAGCTATAATTTACATCAAATAGTGATTAAAATTTGATAGTATAGTCAATTAGTCAAGTAATAGCTAAATAATAATATATAAAAAATTATGAATTATTTGAATGATATTATCCGGTATCCGGCCGGATATTTTTTTTTATTATCCGGCTATCCGGTATCCGGCCGGATAGTAAAAAATACTATCCGGCACACCCCTAATAATCATCTCTTGGCTGTTTAGAGTTGAGTGCCTCCTTCATGATTAAGACTGTTTGATTTTTTAAATCTTGAACTCTCTCAATTATTCTGCAGCTTTGGGAATCAACAGCAGTTGTGATTTGAGAATGATCCATAAAATCCCATTGAGTTTTGAATCTTTTGAAGATTGGAATATCAAGAATATCAGCCTTAATTTCATCTTTAAACATAGCTTCTTCAATACGGCATTTTTCCTCGGTCCTTTTTCTGTTTTTCATCAATTTATCATAACAGCTTATTAAAGAGTCAATCTTTTGGATGGCACTGTCTCTACGCATTGTGGGAATCCTGGCTTTCTCCCAGTAGGTCATCACTTCATCTAAGCAAAGATTAATGGATCTTCTTCATCCCAATTTTTCCTCTCTTTGATGGAAGAAATATGTTTGCAAAACTTGCAGTTTTGTAGGTAAGCGGCAACAAAGTATATCTTTATTTAAATGGCCAATGAGCCAAACTTTAGTTTTAGAACAAGTAGCCATTTTTAGTTTAAAAAATTAAATTTCTGAAATAGTAAAATAAACCAGTTAAATTAGGAGATAAAAAGGATAATTAAAAGGTTCAAGCCAATTAGGCAAAGCCTTTAATTTAGAGTTGACCAATTAAGGATAATATATTTTATCCAAAATTTTTGTTTTCCTTATTAATAATTTTCTCTGAAATAATGATCTAAGATTGTTTTTGTACTCTATTAACACCAAAAATTTCTTAAATAAGAAGAAATTTGTTCATAAGTTGCAACTCAAGAGTTGAGTTGATCATTGATGTTCTAAGCGCGCCTATTCATTGGAAAATTTTTATAAGTCATTAAATCTCGGGACCCCTAAATATTCTCATATTTGACCAAAATTTTGCTGACATGTCTATCTGGTCCAAAGGAACAAGGGCATTAATGTGGAACAAGGATTTCTTCAACTTTATAATTTACCCCCCATTTTGGTCCACACTAAATTATATATATATATATCTTGGGTTAGGGGATACTCTGTCCTTACACACCCCATTTAAAGAGATTCCTCTGCCGAGTGATGCCCCCTATAGTACTGTGAGGTATTGAAAAACTCATGATCTTCACTTGCCCCACAAACACCTTGAAATGGGAGATCCAAAATGGGTGCACACACATTTCTGTATTACGGTACAGTCTTTACAGCCACACCTACACTTTTCCTCCTAAGTATATATATTGTAATATATATGGTGGTAAATTTGACTTGGTCCGCAATCGATATGGACCGTGACTTATTTTTGGTTGGCAAGGTACTAGTATTGATGGATACCATAATGAAATTGACTGGATTCTTTGGATCTGATATATTTGCATGTCGGTTATAAATAGATATAGAGTGTAACATATTTGTGGATAGTAGTCTATTATGACTTGATCCTCTGGATCCAGAGATTCTATATTTAGTTTTAAATCTATAATTAATTAGTTTCAAATTGATAATTATTTAGTTTTGTAAAAATTGGTCATTGCCAATGTACAGGCAGTTCTTGCATAAATTTCTTGTTCTTGTGGTTCGGAACCCACATAAAATTGTAGGTCCCCTCCACCACCACGGAGGATATACACAATGCACAGTTATGAACAGTTATGAACACAGTTAGGTAGACCAGCCATGAGTGGATCCTAGGGTCTTTGCTGGTCTGAAACATTATAACATTATAAAGCTGTGGTCAGAATTTAATGATCCTAGCCTTTTTATAAAAGATGGGTGCATTTCAATGAAATAGGGAATGCTATGCTAGGTAGGTTAATTGCTGAGAACATTTGAAAGCTGTATAGGTCAAAGCCTTCTGTAAATGTTATGGGTCTGGGAAATGCTGGCCCGATGTGAAAAATAGTTTAAAACACTGATCCCTGGTAAAAAATAATTTTATTGTAATGCGTAGTATTAGAATTGAACGAATTTAAAGCGATAATTTATTCCAGGAACTACGATATAGTTGCTGTAACTAAAATGTGGTTAAATACTGTGATTCAGGACTTGTTGGGGGAACATAATATAGCGGGTTTTAAACTTTTTACTAATGATAGGTTACATAGGATTGGTGGCCGCATTGCTGTACATTCACAATTCCCTTAGGGCTATCGAGGTTAAGATAGATTTTCCAGCAGCAATTAATGCGATATGGGTTGGTTAGGGTGCATAGTATTAGCTTTTTTTTTTGTTTACTTGTTGGTAACTTTATTAATAATAAGAATAGTATAATTGTTGGAGACTTTAACTGCCCTAATGTTAATTACGAGACTTTTACTGGTAATGATAAGCGTTTGAGACGGATTGAGTTCATGGAAGATAATATTTTACAACAGATGGTTACTGAACCAACACGTGGTGACAATATCTTAGACATGGTGCTGACAAATGATGATAATATAGTCGAAGGTTTAGAAGTAAGTGAGAGTTTGGGATGTAGCAATCACCAAATTATTAGGTTTAAGCTATTGATAGAAAACAGTAAGGATAGTAACATAATAGAAGTCCCTGATTTTTGTAGGGCTAATTTTGATAGTTTCACAGACAGGATGAGAGTAGTGGACTAGGATAATTTATTTATGGGTAATGACACAAATTTTCATTGGGAGGTGTTTAAAGAAAGTTTTATGAATATTGAAAGGGAGTTCATTCCTCATAGGCCCAAGTGCACTAGAAATCATGATAGGCCCAAGTGGTGGACTAGGGAAATAGGCAAGTTCATGAACGAGTGTAATAGAGTATATAGACTTAATAAGCACAAAGGCATGGTAGCTAACTTCAATAGATATATCAAGCTTAGACATAAAGTTAAAAGATCTGTTAGGAATGCTAAGCGTAATTTAGAGATACTTATATCTGTGGATACTAAATATAATCCAAAAAAGTTTTTTGACCGTGAATAATCGTAAACCAATAAAAGATAACAGGTCCTCTAGTGGATATTAATGGTGCTTTGGCTTCTGACACTCAGGTGATGGTGGGTATTTTTAACAACTTTTTTGTGACAGTTTTTGCTGTAGAAGACTTAAATAATATCCCTGACATGGACAATATCGTTCCATTTAGTAGCAAGACTATTTTGAGTGAAATAACTGTTTATGAGGATGAGAGTGCACATTATATTGACAAGCTAAAAGTGAGCAAAGCTCCAGGCCCTGATGCGCTTTATCCCAGACATTTGAAAGATGTTATCGTAGGCCTCTTAACAAAAATGTTGAATAAGTCACTGGAAGTGGGAATTGTTCCTGAAGACTTCAAATTAGCTAACATTATGCCTATTTTTAAAAAGGGCAACTGCACAGTAGCTAGCAATTATAGGCCTATTAGCTTAATGTCAATTGTTGGTAAACTTTTGAAATCCATAGTTAGGGATCGTATTGTCAATCACTTAGAAAGTTGCGATTTCAGTAATAGTAGTCAGCATGGGTTTTGGTGCCATAAATCTTGTTTAACTAATTTGTTAGTTTTATAATGAAATAGTGCGTGAATATGATAGGCATAGAGCAGCTGACATTATTTATTTAAACTTTAAAAAAGTGTTTGATGCAGTTCACACAAGTTTAATTGTGAAGGTTAAAGCGCATGGTATACACGGTCAGGTAGCTAACTGGTTAGAGCAATAGCTTCATGCTCAGGAAACAGAGGGTATTGTTAATGGTAGTGAATCAGGGTGGTTTCATGTAGGGGTCATTCTCTGTCAGATCAACCAAAAAAAATTGAAATTAACACCCTCATCTCTCATATTTTGCTGAAATTTGGTTTATAGGGAGTTTGTGAGCCCTGAATCCATTTCTGAAATTATAAGGTCAATCCGACCAACGGTTCAAGAGATATGACCTCGGGCAATTTGAGGTCACTCGCGAGGTTACTAACATTTGGCGAGCCATAACTTGGGTAATAATTGTCATAATTATATAAAAGTATATATATTTAGAATCAGAAAACGACAAGGAATCCAAATATGCAAGTTTTAGAACTCTAGGTTGAAAAATAAAAAAGTTACACTGTAACCAAAATTTGAGGTCACGATTTGACCTCTGGGGTATCAAATGAGAATTTTTTTTTTAAATGTAAAAAATGAAGGCATAGGCATTGGCTATTAGAATCAGCAAAAAAAAGTTTGAAAGAAACACTACCACCTCAGAGCGAGGTATTTATAGTAGGTGATTTCTCTGAGAATTATTCTTTCATTGTCCAGGATGCTGCCCAAGGGTTTCACTGGGACAATTCACAGTGTACAGTTCACCCTTTTGTCATCTATTATAGATCTGCAGACCAGGAACTTAGCCATTTTAGTGTCTGTTTCTTATCTGCATCACTAAAACACAACACTATAATGGTTTACTCATTCATATTGAAGCTTATGACATATGTTAAATTCAGATGCCCACAATTGAAGAAGGTGCACTATTTCTCAGATGGATGTGCTGGCCAATATAAGAACAGATACAACTTCACAAATCTCTGTTACCATGAAGAGGATTTTGGTCTGTCTTGTGAATGGCACTTCTTTGCTACATCCCATGGCAAAAATGCATGTGATGGGATTGGAGGAACAGTGAAAAGAGCTACTGCTCGTGCCAGTTTGCAGAGAACTACAGAGAGGCAAATTCTTACACCAGAACACATGTTTCAGTTTTGTGAAGAAAACTTGAGCAAGAAGATAAATTTTTTCTTTGTAACTACAGCTGATTTGAAAGATGCAGAAGAACGGTTGGAACATCGATTCAAGGATAGTAGGGCTATTCCTGGAACTCAGAAATATCATAGATTTGTTCCCCTAAACAAGGAAGAACTGATGGTGTATCCCATTTCAAGTGGCATTGGAGAAAAGAAAAGAATAAGGAAAAGTCATTTTACTAATGAACCTGCAATGCTTGGTAACCTAAAATGTGTCATACCAGGAGAGTATGTTGGCTGCATTTATGACATGCAAGTTTGGTATGGAATTGTGGAGGAATATTGTGAAGAGTTTGATGATTTCACTGTGAACTTTCTACATCCCTCTGGGTCATCAGGATCAAGTGCATATTATTATCCATCAAACAAGGATTCATGTGCAGTGCCAGGACATCATATATTAACTGTAATGAGTTGTCCTACCCTAAGAGGAGACAGCAGAATTCAATACATTTTTCCACAAAAAGAAATTGATGAGAGCATCGAGCATGCAAAAATTGTATTAGGCTAGCACATGAATCCTCTAAGTAGGTCTTCCCCTTTCACTATTATAACTATTATTGCCAGTGTAGATTAGCAGTGAAATACAATTTTACATTTTTTGCCTTTGTTTTTATATCTATAAAAAAATGTAATTTTAATTTCTATAGGTCAAATTATGAGCTTAAGTGTGAAAAAATAGGTAGAATTGACGCACAACTTATGAATATGGTGTTCACTTATGTGTTAGTTACATGAAAAATACTAACATAAACAAACTTTTTTTTGCTGATTCTAATAGCCAATGCCTATGCCTTCATTTTTTACATTTAAAAAAAAAATTCTCATTTGATACCCCCAGAGGTCAAATCGTGACCTCAAATTTTGGTTACAGTGTAACTTTTTTATTTTTCAACCTAGAGTTCTAAAACTTGCATATTTGGATTCCTTGTCATTTTCTGATTCTAAATATATATACTTTTATATAATTGTGACCATTATTACCCAAGTTATGGGTTGCCAAATGTTAGTGACCTCGCAAGTGACCTCAAATTTCCCGAGGTCATATCTCTTGAACCGTTGGTCGGATTGACCTTATAATTTTAGAAATGGATTCAGGGCCCACAAACTCCCTATAAACCAAATTTCAGCAAAATCTGAGAGATGAGGGTGTTAGGCACTGGTTGATCTGACAGAGAATGACCCGTAGGTAGCAGTGTCCCACAGGGTTCAGTGTTAGGCCCATTGCTATTCATAATCAACATTAATGACATTGATGTAGGCTTGACCATAACATGTCAAAATTCATGGATGATACTAAAATAGGCAGTAAAGTTGTTAACGTGGATGATACAAATAGGCTCCAAGATGATGTAAATAGGATTATGGGGTGGATGGATAAGTGGTAGATGCAATTTAATGTAGAAAAATGTAAAGTTTTGCATATAGGTTTTCATAACAATAATTACATATACACGATGGACAATATACAGTTGGGAGGTGTTGACGAGGCAGTAGATTTAGGCATACATGTATCTAAGGATTTAAAAGTTAGATACCAGTGCCTGGAGTCTTGCGCAAAAGCTAATAGGATGTTAGGCTTCATAGCGCTTAATTTTGAATTTAAATCAAAGAATATTATATTGCCCCTTTATAAGTCCATAGTCAGGGCTCATTTAGAATATGCCATTCAGTTTTGGTGCCCGTATTTGCGTGATATTGATAGGTTGGAAAGGGTTCAGCATTTCACCATGAAACTAATCTGTCATTACGCAACAAGTCTTAACGAAGATAGGATTAAAGAGTTAGACTTGCATTCACTCAAAACTAGGACATTGAGGGGGGAGCTTATTGAAGTTTTCAAAATCATTAATAAAATTAATAACAAATTTTGACAAACTCTTCACTTTCGATAATAGCAATACTCGTAATAATGGATTTAAGTTCTGTGGCAAATGATTCATTACTAACATCGCTAAAAACTTTTTTGTTTAAAGTAATTGATAAATGGAATAATCTTCCCGCATCCATCATGAACTCTACCAACGTTAATATGTTTAAAAACTATTTAGATAGGCATTTTAACAATATTAATTTTGTTTAAAATAATAAAACAATTAGTAACAGGAGCTCTGGGAGTGATGGTCAAGGATGAGTCTGTTGATTAATGCCAGGGTGTGATATGCCAGCAATAAAATTATTTAAAAAAAAAAAATTAGACTAACATGAACTTAGATGTAGCTTGTAGCATAAACTAATCCACTTTTTGTTATACTTTGGTAACCTTTGGTTAGCTTCCACCCAAATTGTTCATTCTGACGAAGGTCAAGCTTTTCACTCCACCTTAGACCTACAGTTTAACGTGAAATCCGAACCACGCCCCATCAGCAGCCCAGCGTCTTAACCACTAGGCCACCTAGGGTACCCATTTATCTACCAACCACTTTATTGTGTGGAAGGATGAACAGCTGGGTTTTGCTGCGTGCCAGCTGCCATCAGGTCTCAAACTGGGGCCAATGGATTCGTAGTCAGTGACGCTAACCACTACACCACCGAGGTGCATCTACTCTTCATACTTTTTTCTTTTCTTATTCTCTCTACTTGCATGTCTGTAGTTTGCATGGTATGACAGTGTTTGAAATTAAGACTGTTTGCATGGTTTGTAAGCATTCTTACTTTACTTCTTTTCATCTTTTACCCCTTTCCTATTCTCTCCAACTATTTTTCTGACTTGTTGGCAGTGGCTGGTGTGATGATGGTGAATCTTTCTCTTTTTCTGAATGAATGTTAACCAACGAATGATAGGTTTTGCTGTTTACTTAACCCCTTATTCTCTTTCGGGCTAACCTTAGAGTGGATCTTCGGGTCTTTGTAAGCCTTAGCTTCTGTAGATTATAATTTTTATATCTAATGAAAGTATTATAATGTCAAATTTTATAACTTTCCATGTGAGAGAGTGAGTACAGCCTAAGTGAGATAATGAGAGATTAAGTGAGATAGTTATTATTTCAGATTGTTAAAATTTGGTACTGAGACTGGACCAAAAAACTTTATGCAAGAGTGGATGAAGATCAGTTAATACTGTAATAGTCAATTCACACTGAAATTTGACATCCTAGGTAGTGATGTACCAAATCCAAAATTTAGCTGATGCTGATTCTTTGCCTAGATTTTTAAAAAATCAATTCTCCATAAATTTTAGTAATGTACTGTGAAAACTCGATTAAATTCTTATTTTTGCATTTCAAATTTGTTTAAATGCTTTTCCTTAGCTCACTCCAATATATGGTACTGAAATTTGTTACATGATATGTATACCATAGCTAAAGTGATGTTAAATCATTTTATTACTCAGTAAAATGATAAAATAATTTTATCTTGGTTTCATAAATGAATACCAATCTTTAAAGTAACTGGTTTGCTTTATGTTGAAGGTATTTTCTTTCTTCAGCAATGTAAACAACAAAAATTTTCATTAAAATTTGAAGCTCATGGTGGCCTATTTGAATAAAAAAAAAATGGGTATATAATATGGGTTTATAAAATTATTAAAATACAGTGGGCCCTCATTGTTCATGAGGCTCTCTTCATGATTTCACAAATTTGTGATGACCCATTTTACTCTGGTACTATGTTTCTGTAAATTTGCGACTGACTCCGCAAATTTGTGATTTTGTCAAGTGGCATCTGCAATGCTGCCCATGCAGGTCGACACAGGCTCAGTTGCACACACTCTTTCACTGAATGAGGTTGTCATTTTGTGCTCCTCAATGTCAGTGTACTATATTTAGTGTGTTATTTAGTTTATAAAATATTGCTTTACATAATTGTTTGTAATAATATTGCTTTAATTACATACAGTAAAGTTTTATTTATGTAAAATATCATTGCTTATGTAATATTACAGTAATGTTGTTGGTTTTTATTAGTGTTTGTGAATCATTTTATTAAAATAAACTTTTTGGCATTTTAAGGATATTTTACACTGCTATCCTTGAGCTTTTGGAACCAATTAGCCATTTTACATTGAAAATGGATCTTGTTATTCGTGATTTTGTAATTTGAGACATTTTTCTTGGTCCCAATTAATCACGAACAACGAGGGCCAACTATACTTAAAATATAACTCTGCACCAAAAAAAATAGAATACAGTACTGCCTCAAATGTCTGTCAATAAATGGAACTAACAATATTCATGTTTATCAAGAAAACATAGAATGCTTCATGCTGGTGTGTGCAGAACAACTGTGTGGAGATGAACCACTTAACAAGATACTCTAAACTTTTCACTATTTAATAAGGTTTTTGCTATATTTTAGTTTTTCTTTTTCAGAACTGGCACACACACATCTCTATGATGATGATACAGAATATACTCAATATTCCCCATAAAGGTGTATAACGTAAAGATATTATCAGTCATGAGTGTTAATGCAAGAAAAAACAACTGCCTAGATTTGGTATTTACAAACAACAGCAACCTAATTGATAATGTAGAAATATTCCCAACTATAATATTGGACCACAACATCATTGAAATAACAACCAATATAAAAGCAACAGGAAAGGAAAACATGAACAACAGAAAGAAGCAAATTTAAAATTTTTAATTTTCACTCTAAAGCTATAAACTTGGAAGATGTTGCATCCAGCATAGAAGTGTAATACATTGGAAAACCATTTTTGAGGCCAAGACAATGAAAGAGATGCTAATGACTTTAGAGATGATGATATAAATTGTGGAAAGATGTGTCCCAAAAATACAACAAAGAGGAAAGAGAAGCAAGTTCAAGAGACAAATGAGGTCATTGTTCCAAAAGAGGAAAAGAGTGACTGCAAAATTAAGTAACTGTGAAGATAACATCAGAAAAATATTAAATGATAAACTGCAGAGTATCAATGATGTCATACAGGAACTAATTGAGAAATGTACAGAAAAAGACTATGATGCTATAGAAGCAATAAAGGTTAACTCAAAGTACTTCTACAATTTTGCAAAAGGAAAGTTGAAAAACCATGCAACTATCAGACCTTTGAAAAATGAGAACAGTGCTTTATCTGATTATCTTGCAGAAGTATCTGAAATATTAAGAGCTCAGTACAAATCATCATTCAGTATAACAGACTTCTACTTTACAATAGATGATATTACACAAGCTATAGGGAAACTAAAAACACACTCAGTGGCAAGACTGGATAAATGGAATGCCACACTGATCAAAAACTGCAAGAATGCAGTTGCTGAGCCCCTATATTGGATATGGAGACGATCACTAGACATGGGAGAAATACTGGGCATCCTGAAGAGCACGAACATAGTCCCAATATATAAAAGAGGAGATCGATCTGAGGCAAAAAACTATAGGCCAGCGTTGCTCACATCTCGTCTCACTAAAATATTTGAAAGAGTAGTTAGACAGAAAATCAATGACTTTTTGCAAACTCAGAAAAAATTCAATGATAACCAACATGGGTTTTGGTCAGATAGATCATGCCTATCACAACTAATAGAACACTACAACATTATTGATGCACTTGAAAGTAATGAAAACTATGATGTAATATACACAGACTTTGCCAAAGCATTTGACAAGTGTGACCATGGAATCATAATACATAAACTGAAGTATATGGGAATAACAGGAAAAGTAGGGAAATGGATATATAATTTCCTTAGTGAGTGGTGGCAAGTCATTACAGTACAAGGAGTATCTTCATCAGAATAAGAGGTCCTCGGCTCAGTACCACAAGGAACAGTATTAGCTTCACTACTCTTCATAATCATGCTAACTGACATAGGATCTCTACAAACTGACATGAACAGAAGACAACAATATGAAGTTTAACACTGAGAAATTTCAGCTGTTATGGTACAGAAAAAGAGAAGACCTAAAATCTGTGGAATATTATACCCCAAATAGACAGGAAATTCAGAGAAATTCTAGAGCAAAAGATTTAGGGGTTGTAATGGCAGATGATGCGAAATTTGAAACACAAAATAAGATAGCAGTAAACAGAGCAAAGAGAATAATGGGGCAGATATTGAGAACCTTTAAACAAAGGGATAGGAAACTTGTACAATTGATCAGTGATTGAGTGGTCTTGAGAAAAATACTTTATATTAGAAAAGTAGCTACATGTTTTAATTATTTTGTATTTATAAAGCTTTTGCAATTTATATAGTTGGTGTGCAGATTTTATCAATGTTTGAAGGTGTGCTTTTCTGACATTCAAGTGAATGTTAATTTTTTTTGTTAACTGTAAACTTAGGGATTATGATTGTTGTGTATTTTGCAAGCTTCATTACAATTCTGTAGCTAATTGTAATGGGTGTGTTTGGTTGGTAAACTTCTATTGATGGACTAGTACCTATAGGCCTGTGGTAGTGAAACCTTTAAAAGGCTATATAAACTTGCCATTTTTAACCTGAATTTAAATAATGGGTCAAATCTGCCTAATGAAATGTGTACCGTACTTTGGTCAAAATATGATACTGTATTATAGGTACTTGGCCTGTGGTTTTTTGGGAAACAGGCACTACAGTTAGCTTTAACAAACTCATAAAATTAGACCTATAAAGTTTGTTGTCCATACTGTTTGCTTTGATATAAGCTAGATTTGTAATACTGTGCTACTTATTTGTTTAATATTTTTTAGTATTAATTAAAGTGCAGTAAACTATCATCAGAATACCTAATTATTTCCTGAATCTGTGGTGGTTCATACCATGGATCAAAAAAATATCTCCAGACTTATGGTCTTAATCCAAGATCCAGATTCTGAAAAGTCAAAAGATTTAGATTGTGGAAAACCAAGAAGCCCAGACTCTGGACAGTCAAATGATTCACACACTGAAAAACCAAAGGATTTTAAGGGTAATGCTTCAGCAAGAAGCACACCTGCTTCACCAGAAACTATATCATCATTATTTTGTACGAGGTCAAATTTTCAGTGTTCCGTTGTCTACTTATCACAGGTAGGAATTTCTACTCTATGGTAGACAAGCTACTTTAGTAGAATTAGGCTTAGTCCAAATAGATATACAATACTTGGATTCATTATGGTAGCTACAATACCAAAGTATAGATTGAGGTGTATACAAGTCTAATATACAGGGTGGTGCAAAAATCTGGACCCATAGGCAATTTACTATATAATAGTTTTTATAATTTAATTTTTGTTTATAATTTTACTAAATATTTTTCAGATTGTTACCCTATGGCAGAGAAGTTAACAATAGCAGAAAGAATAGACCTTGTGCTTTTGTACGCAAAAGAAGGAGTGTTTGAAAGAAGATAGACATCAATTCGAACACTTATTGTAAATTCTGAACTACGTAGAACGTTAAATTTAACATAATTTAGTCACTGGTGTATGGTTAATTAAATTTCGTTTCATAATAAACTTCCTGCAGGCCACACTTTTTTTCCATATAAACTGCCTATGGGTCCAGACTTTTGCACCACCCCGTATACAGAATTTCTGCTTGTAAATATCTTTGATTATACATTTAGAAACATTAATGTATCTAGGCCTAGTGTAGCATGCAGCCTATTTGGACTTGAGGATTCCTTCCCATGATGAGAGTTGTGCTGATACTTGGCTTTTAACTAATTTTTAAGTATTTAGTCCTGAGTTCAACTTGTGAATCCATTAAGCTCTTTTTGGTTGATCATTAGTCCAATTTTTAATTTGCTGTATTATAGGAACTTCAAAATCTTGGATTCAGATATAAGCTGATTGAAGCCAATGGAGAGAAACTTAATCTAGTTGCATTAGTAAATTCCTGTTGGAATGTTATTCAGCTCTATCATGCTGCAATTAAAGATGGAAATATGCTCCATGATAGCAGGAGAAGAGATGTGGCAGATATTAATCATTTACAGGTGAGCTGTTTGAGCTATTCAGATAAAAAGATGTTCCGGAAAAAATAGAAGATGGTACTGCAGTACTTTTAAATATAACTGTGGTTACTTTTACATCACTTTATTAGAAATTTTGAAACATGATAATTTTATTTTCAAATTCTGAAGGGCAGTGTTAGAGAATTAAAGTCAATAATAGAAGATAAAGATAGGCTTTTACAAGATGCTCAGGAAAAGGAGAGACAAGCAAATTCAATGAATAAGGCCTTAGCATCCAAGTTAAAATCTGAAAAAGATGAGGTAAGAGGCACTAAAGTAGGTTTATTACTAATGTATTGAAATGATTACATATTCCTTTCCAAACAAAGTATATATTAAGTTAATTTACGCTTTCTTGCATCATTTAAGATAATTTGTTTAGAAAATTTCATTTGTAGGTACGGCGTTTGAACAGCATTCTTCAACAGCGGGAGATTCAACACCAACATGAGAATAGAAAGAAAGAGGTCAGGTTTATGTAGATAATATATTGAAGTTTCAACATGATCAGGACTGTGTGCTGCTTCATTGCCATGTTTCAACACAATTTACTGTAAATCAGTGAGATTAAGCAACATTGGGTCTGGGTACTAGTTGGATGGGTGACTCCTCTTCATTCAGATGGCATAGTGACCCATGATCCAGATCCCACATAAAGCTGTACATCCCCTTCGTCACATGACTTTTGCCATTGAGGAGGAGGTTAAACAACCTGAAAACATCCTGATGATTCTGTCAGTTTTATTTCTAAATGGCTTAGTCTTAACCATTTTACCTTTGCTGCATCCAGTAGTTTAGTAATACTGTGTCTTGTGTGTGTAAGATCTAGTGACACAGTTTTTAAAATTTACAGTGACCCAAAAGTGACAGTTGGATTGGCATTGTTCTAACCTAGCTTGTAACATAGCAAACCTGCAAGTTTAAATCTGTTAACACACACCATGACATCTATGCAGAAATTGATGTGTGAGGTTTGCATTTCTTAAAAATCATACTATAAAAATTGTAAAATATAATTATAGGAAACTAAAGTAACCATAGATTGATATTAATACTGAAGTAAACTTACAGCACAGAGGAGGGTTTACCTCTATGCAACATCACAAGCGTGTCTCTATCCACTGTACCATCCAGGAAACCAAACAGTTTCCAAGTATAGCTTTTGAGTGTATCTCGTTTTGTCATTACTTTTTTTGAAATTGCACTAGTACACTGAAGACCATGCTCTAAACAAAGAGTATTGCCCACTTTAGTACAAAAGCATGGAATCTTAAACTTATTGAACAGTGAGAATAACACAACAGGCTATGATTTAGAAATAAGGATAGGAATTAAAATTTTGATTAGTTTGGGCCAAGTTTTTGACATCTTGTATTCAGAAGTAACATGTATCCCAACATTTCAAAAATCCCTCTTTCCTCACACAGAGGGGAAGACACAGTAGGCATGAATTTTGAAAGTATGGCCACTACAAATAAGTGAACCAATACAACTCAAGATGAGTAGGCTACTGAAGTCAAACCCAGAACCTTTATGTTCGAAGTCTAAACCCAAACTGGCTGTGTTACTAGAGATTGTACTTAAAAAGAACTACAAACTAAGTACTATAGGCCTAACCAATTTTTATATGTAGCCTACACTGATATAGGCTTTATCATGGCTAATTTGGCAAGCTATATCCCCAACCTTGTCATAAAAGGTAACGCTGGATCCCTGAGGTTGTAATAGTACTTACTGTTATTCCTGGTTGTGATCCCTTTGTATCCTTGTGTGTGTAACTGATTTGAGTATTTTTTATACCAAGTTCGAGCATCATGCCAACCAACCCCATGGAGAATGGGAAATAGGTTGAGATTGTACATATTAGGTTTCACAAAAATATTTTGATTGTGGTCAAATGTAAAAGGCTTTGTCATTTAAACTGTAATAACTTTTGTACAACATTCTGATTGTCTAATATATTTGGCTAGTCATATCTTATATACAAAGTGACCTAAATTTACCTAGTAAATTATGTACTCCCTAGTGAAAGAACTTTTTAGCAGGTAATTTTGACCCATCTTGTACATTGTATTATTGCTTGTCATTTTGTATTTAGTTTGAAGTGATTTCTTTTTCAAATGATGTCTCCCATAAACAATGATCCCTCCATTAGTTGGAGATGAATAAATTGCAAGACCGCCTGCATCGCCTTGTGTCAGGAGATAGAGGAACAGAGGCCAGAATGTCCACTTTGACAATGTCTGGGTCTCTTAATCGGTCAGATAGAGCCAGAGGTAGATGGAGGACAGATAATGTGAGCATTAAGTAAGTACACTTTCAATTACCCTATTGAAACTACCAATATTTAGTTCAGAATAGCTTCAAACACATACAAATATACTAATAATATACATAATATACTAAAGTCTTCTTGATGTATAAGTCTACAGGTACTAAGTTAGTTTGGCTGTTCCCATAGTGCTAAATGAGACTTGATAATGATATTAATAAAAGAAGACTGCGGTTACTGCAATGACTTGAGCAGCATAATTTTTGAAATTACAGATAACTACAGTCTGACAGCATTTGTTTCCTGCGTGCCAGGCAGGAACACTGTCGGACTAGTTACTTATAGTTCCAAGCTTTTGATAATGATGTCCAGTTATAAGTTGCAGCCATTTTGGTTGATTGGGAATCAAGTAATGATGATAATTTTTTTGAACTGTAAAACTTATAGCTAATTATATTAATTTATCCTTCAGATCAAATTCCATAGAACTGACCAACTCACTGGTCACAAAGTTTTAGCTTTGGAAAATTCAATCATAAGGAAATACCACACACTAAATTGTGCGCCTCGGTGGTGGTGTGGTTAGTGTCGCTGACTACGAATCCATCGGCCCCAGGTTCGAGACCCGATGACGGCAGATAAATGGGTACCCTGGGTGGCCTAGTAGTTAAGATGCTGGGCTGCTGGTAGGGCGTGGTTCGGATTCTATGTTAAACTGTAGGTCTAAGGTGGAGTGAAAAGCTTGACCTTCGTCAGAATGAACAATTCGGGCGGAAGCTAACCAAAGGTTATGAGTAGTAGGTTTTTTGAATACATTATAACAAGTATTAAGCTGAAGTAAATTTACTATCAGGCAAGAAGAGGAACTTTACCGAAGGGTTCTAGGTCAGTATGAGTCATGGGTAGGTCAGCTGACAGAAGAGGGAGACCTCCTGAAGGAATGCTTGGCCTCTGTCTCGGGAAAAGTCTCGAAGCTGGCTGGAAAGTGTGCTAACTCACAGGTTGTTAAATTATATTATCTTATCACCATAGGGCCTTGTATGTTGTGAATGGTGGACTCTTGCTTATCATCAATAGAACTATGCCATACACTTGTCTTAACATATTAGATAACTAATGGACCACTGTATATTTCCCTCTACAATAGTAAGACCCATGATGAAGTGTGTGCTTTTATCTTGAGCCATCTACAGGCTTCGTAGAATAAGTGCGGAGACATTTAATTACAGACTAAGAAAATAATACTAAACCACCTAAATTTAATATGAATTTTAGATTTAACCGAATAACTGACCATATGCAATGCAGAAAATCCTAGACTGGAGCCAGTTTGGAACTTAATTATTCAGTTCTCATTTTGTATAGATTTTTTCCATCGCTCAGGAGAAAGATTTCCTCAATGATTCTCTCGCCTGTTCAGTCTTAAGTTCTGATAGTTTGGAAGAGGAACCACTGTTCTCTCTCAATTTCATCTCGGTCAGAGATCGAATTCAAAAGACTTTGGAGGATAATCTTCAGTTACTCTCTCAAGTTCTAGAGAATAAAGGTAATTTGGTTAACGTAAACTGATACTATATGAAACCCTTTTCCTATCTTAAAACGTCTTTATTTCGGTGATCACATGATTGTCTTAAGTGGTAGCAGCAGTCCTTGACAAAATATAAAATTCATTTGCACACCAGTTTAGGCCCATTATCGTTTATTTTTAACAGGTGTCCTGAATGACACGGAAGTAAAAGAGGGTGAAGCACAATGTCCAAATGATATTGGTAAGTTAATTTTAAGCGCATTAACCGCACTTAAGATGAAATAGGGAAAAAGCAATAAAGTGGGAACAAGGAGCTAGAGGGACTCGAACCTGCGTTCCGTGGTTTTGCAATTAGCGCTCCTACCGATTACGCTATCCAGAACCCCTCGAAAAAGGTTCCTTTAAAACTCCGCGACGCTGGTTGGAGTCTTAATTGGATAATGTAGGTCCTAGTTTTCCGCTTTATTCCCTTTTCACTTTTCATTGATATTTTGGTGTTTAGAACTATATTGACCGGCTTTGTCCGTTTTAAAGACACTTCAGGAGGTGATAGAGTTGCTTAAGGAGAACTGAAGGAGTACTTCATTCTGTTGTGGGGCTATCGTAGCCAATGTCGTAACACCGCTTCCCGTTGATCAGCGAAGTTAAGCGACATTGGGTCTGAGTAGTAGTAGTTGGATGGGAGACCGTCCTCCGTGTCCAGATTATGTAGCGACCCGTGGTTCGGATGCCGCGTGAAGCCGTAGGTCCCCTCCGTCATATGACGGTAGATGTTGCGAAGGAGGTTAAACAATCCCAATCATTCGTTCGCTTTGTGTTGTTTTGTAATGCAGTAGTCGAAGGAGACGACAGCGAGAACTTTAAGCCCATTTGTAACTCCATTTCAGCTTTCACAAACGGATTGTTCCGTACAATGTACACTCAGGCCTGATCTCTTCTGCTTTTTGATCTTGCTACAAACTTTAGATGGAGTTATATTTCACACAATTTACATTTGACCATTCTGTAATTTTTTTCTAATGTAAACTTCAAAAGGTAATTCAGTTTGTTTGAAATGTATTCTGAAAAATGAAGTTTATGTAGGCTTTCGTGCTAGTGTGTGCCGTCGCATTTCTGTTACAGATTCTCACAACCAAAAGCTCTGCTCTGATGTGGACGCGAGCTTCGAGAAGAACTTTGACCAACTTGCCGACAGTCTCTGCGTGGAGAAAGAGGCGGAAATTAAAGATCAAGTGAAACAGCTGTCAGACACCAGGAAAAAGCTGCAGGCGGAGAGAGAGACTTTCGCTGCAGCTGCAGTAAGACTGAACAAAGAAGTGAGTTGAAAGCTTACGAAAATATGGTGTTAGGTTAGAAATTCTAATAGTTAAAAGTTTAAATTCATGCGAGAATAGCGTGTGTGTGTGTGTGTATATGCGCGACAGGATCATTCTTAGTGAAGCGAAGTCGAATAAAAAAATAAGACCAAGACGATGACTCCAAACATTTATTACAAATGTTTCGACCTCGGGTAATGGTCATCATCAATGAAAAGCTGAATGAGAAAATAAAAGTTAAAAACAAGGATATAAAGTAAAACAGTAATACAAAAATAGTTAAAAGACAACGATGATATAAAAGTGTACATATACAGTATATATGTAAAGTAAGAGCTTACCCAAAGTGGACATGATCACAGATCAAACGCAATGAAAGGAATGACCAAAGAAAAAATTATCAGTAAGAGAAAAGGTGGGAGAAAGTAGTTGGTTGGTTGTCTCTGGAATGAATAATTTAACATAAATTTTGTGCATTTAAGAAAGGGGTCAGATTCTTAATGTATAAAGACACGGTGATTTTTTGTCAAATCGGTAGATTGGGATGATAGAACAGAAAACTGATTACCATTTATTGGATGGTCAGTTGACTCACTATGATTGCGAATAGCGACATATTCTAGATTAGACAGGGAAAGGCCCGTATGTTTTTCGATTCTCTGTTTTAGTTGCAGGCCAGTTTGACGCACGTAGTGGGCATTAGTCTACACATGTGTAGAGCTATATTACAGAGAACCTGACAAGCTAAGGGAGGCGTTCCTTACGACGGCAGATATTATAGATGGAGAAGGAATTGCTATTAAAAAACTTAAAACAACAATGAGGAATGGACTTTGACAGGACACTATGAACGAGCCTGTTCATTTCGTCAGTGGTATGTTCATGGAAAGGAAGTTTAATATACATCTCTAATTTAGGAACAGTGGGAACTAAATGTTGAGGCTTAAAAAGTTTTTGGAAAAAACGGTTGAGAGAATTAATTATCAAATAAATATATTGGATATAGGTTATGCTTAAAGAACTGCTGGAGGTAACTGATCTCTGGAACAGGAGGCAATCTGAGCAAATATGATAAGTTCGGTGTATTTTATACGTGATGTTGGATATTTTAAAGTGAAATGGTATTGAACCGAAATAATAATTCCTTCCAAGGCGAGTACTAATAGTATTCTTCATATAAACCGAAGTAGAAAAACCATCTGGAGAACGAGTGACTAAGAACATCAAGGAATGATAACACTTCGGTTTTCATTTCGAGAGTAAATTTGAGATTTGGATGCTAGTGATTAATATAGTCGAGAAACAACGGTGCATGCTCTTTATATTTAAATATAAGAAAGTAAACATCAACATATCATTTGTACGCCATACGTCGAAACTGCGGGGGATAATTTTGAAGCCAAATCTGCTCATGATGAGCTAGGAAGCTGTTGGCAAAGGAAGGTCCAAGAGGAGAACCCATAACCATGCGGTCGTGTTTTGTTGGCATAGAATAGAGTATTATCAAAGGTAAATATTGTATCTTCAACCGAAAGTTTCAATAAACGAAGGAAGAATTTTTTTCTTCATTCAGAGCATATGGTGGTTAGTGGCAAAGAGATGGTCGGTGATTATATTAAAAGTTTCGGAGACGGGAACATTGGTACAGAGGGGACTCGACGTCAACGCTGGTCATGAAACAGTCGGTGGAAGTGTAACAAGGGATAAATTCAACAAATTCAAGTGAATCTTTAACTATGTATTGATTGCAAGTAACGGGATCAATAATTGGAACAAAAAATTTTAGCCAGTTTGTAATTAGGAGTGTTTATACTCATAACAGAGAGGACTAGGGTTACGATGTTTGGAGCCATCGTCTTGGTTTTGTAAAAAAAAAAAATATATATATATACTGTATATATCCTGGCAAGGGGGTTCTAAGCTCGTTCTCTCTGTGTTCGTTTGTACGTGCTTGTTCCTGGAGGTTTCACGTGCACCCTCCCGGCCCTAGCACCCAAGGATGATGGGGCTCGACCCTGCAGTCCTTGTCATCCTTGGTCTTTTTCCACTTCGACTGTCCCCTCCACCCTTTCTTTTTCTTCTGTCTTTCCTCTCACTTTTTCTGTTTTTCCGCCGAGATAGGCCCTTTTCAATAGAGGAAAAAAAAATTATATATACAGGGTGTACATAGTCAGGATCTATTTTTGTGAAATAATTTTTTTTTTTCTATTTTTCTTTTCAGAAGCCCTTAGAATGAATACAGAAGAGCGTGTGGCAATAGTAATTTGGCGAATCGAGGGAAAGAAATACAATGACATCAGAGAGAAGTTTAGAAGATTTCATAAGCCGGGGCCAATAGACAAGACAATACGAAAATTGGTGAACAAATTTAAACGAACGGGATCTGTAAATGATGAAGCAAGATCAGGACGACCGTGTATGTTAGATCTTACCGTGAATGCAGTACGCGGTATTATCACAGAGCCACGTACGTCCGTTCGTGCTGCATCACACAGACTCGGCCTCCCGACGTCATCTGTGCACAAAATTCTGAAAGTTAATTTGCAGAAGAAAAGCTATCATTTGCAGGTTTTACATGATTTACATGAGGAAGATTTCCCTCGACGAAGTGCTGTGTATGCTGATCTCGTAGAACAAATCTGGAGTGATAATTTAATGGACAACATTCTCTTAGTGATGAAGCCACTTTCCATACGTGTGGAAAAGTAAATCGCCATAACTGTCGAATTTGGGCAGATGAAAGACCGAATGATTTCGTCCAAAATTGGGAAAGAGACTCACCTAAAGTTAATGTCTGGATGGGTTTAACAAAATCTAAGGTTTATGGTCCTTTTTTCTTTGCTGAAGCTACAGTTACGGGGCTTATTTATCTGGACATGTTGCAGCAATTCCTTGAACCTCAGCTGATTGGGGATAGGATTGTTAGTACCGTCGTCTATCAACATGATGGTGCTCCTTGTCACTATGCCAAAATTGTTCAGGATTATCTAAATGGACGTTTCCCAAATCGCTGGATCGGACGCGGAAGCAACAGACCTTGGCCAGCGAGATGACCAGATTTAACCCCTTTAGATTTCTTTGCATGGGGCTTTATCGAGTCGCACGTCTATCAGACGAAGATTACGAGTCTTGAAAACTTACGTACACGTATATGAACTGCTGCAGATAACATAACCCCGCAAATGCTCCAGAATGTGTTTGGAAATGCTGCGGAACGATTTGAGCTGTGCAGGGATACTGATGGACGTCACGTCGAATCCTACTCTTAATTATTTAATAAATGTTACCACTTTATCATTTTATGATTGAATTCCATATAATTTCCAAGTGCTTCACAAAAATAGATCCTGACTTTATGTACATCCTGTATATTAAGGATGGGGAATCTATAAACTGATACTGATTTTTTAAAAACAAACTGAAATCGAAATAGATATTCTTGGTTAAGAAGTTAAGGTATTTTTAATTCAAATTTATTAACTTCATACGCAAATTGTCAAACAAAAAAAAAATTCAGGTATTGAGACATGATGAAAATGTTTTTGATTTATAGATACACTCGTCTCATCCCGTAAGACTATCTCTGAAGATACAGAAAGGCAACTTGTCAGCTTTTTCTTTATGGTTCTATCTTTTTAATATATTCGCCTCCCTCTTCATATCGGTGGATAGATATCATGGGTAAAGAGAGAAAGTCATGCCAACATGAAAAGTGGATTAGCACAAAAGTAAAATTAAAAAATCGGACAAATGTGTGACTTTAAGTATGAAACTTAATTTTTAAGTATCAGTTCATCTTCAATCTTACTGACGAAGAATAACTGCTGCGCTTTACAGTATGATACGAAATCAAATCGATAATAAAAGGCTTCATAAGAATATATAACTCAAAAATATGAATATTAAATATTTGTTTACTGCAACTAAGAAAATGGCTATATAATTCATAAATTGAAAGCGAAATTGAAACGTATTTTGTTTTTGCAAAAATCGAAAAATCGAACTGATATATACTGTATATTAGTTTCCAACCCTATATCGCTCTTTCTATCTATCTATCTAGGGCCGCCGAGAACTGCCCCGGGGAAGGATTGGTGTATATGGGCCGCCGAGAACTGCCCCGGGGAAGGATTGGTGTATATGGGCCCCCTGTATACTTAGTATTTTATTATGAATGTTTTTTGTGTACATAAGCAAACTAATTATGTTTACTGTATGTCCAAGTCACTATTCAAAACATACAGTATGAATGAACAACTCGGAAGAAAATGACTATTTTATTTTTCGAATCAATTATATTAATTCTATCATCATACAGTTTACAAATGCAGTACCAGTCCATGCAGGGAAGACAACTGTTTACTGCAAGATTTTCATAATTAGAAGTGTACTTTCTTTGCCTTCTCTCTAACAAAGTGGTAAATGATTCTGATGATATATTAATTCTATCATCATACAATTTACAAATGCAGTACCAGTCCATGCAGGGAAGACAACTGTTTACTGCAAGATTTTCATAATTAGAAGTGCTTTCTTTGCCTTCTCTCTAACAAAGTGGTAAATGATTCTGATGAAATTTAAAGTACGGGCTAACTGGCTTTCAATTACGATGGTTCCCAGATCTGTCAGTCGGTCTTGGGCACTGGTGGTCTGCAGATAATATTTTATCTGTTTCAGTTTGACTATGATAATCTGTCTGAAATGGATGACAACCCTTAAACCTCCAACATTTAACCTAATTAAGTGATTTAGGAAGAAAGTTTAAAAATGTCTTTGGTAAATTGCAGAAAGCAGCTTTTGAAGCAGAGAAAGTGGAGTTACTGAGACATCAATTCCTGGAAGAACTTCCTCCTATCTTAAATACCTCCAAAGACCCGTTTACACCAAATGTAAGTAATTAATTTTTATTTTGTAGGAGATTAAGCGACTTTGGGTCTGCTTGGTAGTTGTTGCTTAGCCGATCAGCCCACCCTGATCGAGCAAGCCGGCGGCACGCAGGTAACCGATCGCGCTCTCCGGGGTGGACCAGAGGTTCAGCGCACTAGTGAGGTTATGTTGTGTTCTATGTTGTGCTAGAGCGGTACAGTCTGTCATAATGTGTTCAATTGTTTGTGGTGTGTCCTGGCACAGTTGGCAGGTGTCTGTGTTTATATGTCTGTAAGTTGGGGTGATGTCCACATCGGAATCGTGCTAAGTTAACTCGATCCGATCTGCTCAGGCTGGTCTTTGACCTGTCAGTGGGTGGCGGCTTCGCACCTAGGACTGTATTCGGACCGAATCGTGTCATTGCTTTGTGGGTTAGGTGTGTGTGTGATGTCTGTGGGGCGTGGTATGGAATGGAGTATTTGGTTATAATGTGTGTGTGGTGTTACCTTAATGGTGCGAGGTGTTGGTGCATGATTGTACATGTAGTGGCAAGGGTGTTGTGGGTTAGTTGTCGCTGCTGCCATGAATTGTGTTCCCCTCATGTCTAAATGTTCCCTAACTTTCAGTATTTTTGTTTGTGTGTGCAGGTGTTCTATTGGTGTTGAGTGCATCCTATAATGATACGAAGTGCTTTGTTTTGTATTGTCTGTAAGGTGTTTGTGTGTGTGAGATAATGGGTGCCCAGCATGGGCTAGCATAGTCCATAACTGAGCGAATATATTGTTTGTATACCGTATACGAGTGTTGTTGTTTCCTGCTGGTGTCCTGTTAGTACCCTAAGCGTGTTGAGTCTTGACGTAAATTTGTTTTCCTGAATGTGGTTTGTAAAAGATGTGTTGTATATGACCCCAAGTATTTTGGTCTTGAGTGTGTGGAATGTTGGTGTTTAGTGTAAGCTGTGGAGTTATCTGATGTTCTTTTGTGTTGCTTGTAAGCAAGGTGATTGTTGATTTTGTGGGCGCCACTTTGAGTGTATTGTGTGAGAGCCAGTCTTGTATACTGTTTATGTATGTTTGTAGGTTATTTGTGGTGGTGTCGATGTTGTTGTGGGTGAATGTTAGTGATGTCATCTGCATATGATAAGGTAAGCTTGTTAATCTATGGGTGTTGGAATGTCACGCATGTATAAGTTGAACAGTGTTGGTAAGAAACAGAGCCTTGAGGGACTCCGTTCGGAAAAAGCTTGTTTTTGGATGACTTGCCATTAAATGTGACATGTGGGTATCTTCCTGAAAAATAGTTGCTCAGCCACCTTTTGGTTATTGTGCATGTTTGTGTCGAGTATTTTGTTTGAGAGGCAAGCGTGGGATAGCATCAAATGCTTTAATAGTGTACGTTGAGCTGGTCGTCTGGAGTTGATGCCATCCATGATGTGCCGCGTGAGGTTAGTGAGTAATGTCGTGGTGGTGAGGTCTGAATCCATGTTGAGTAGGCGATAGTGGTGTGTGGGTTGGTGATTTGTACGATTAGTCTTTCTGTTACTTTGGAAGGTGTGCATAGTAAAGTAATAGGTCTATAGGAAGCTGGTTCTGTTCGATTTTTGTTTGGTTTGAGTAGTGTAATAATTTTACCTTGTTTCCGTATGTCAGGAATAATAGTGTTGGTATGAATATGTGCTGATGTTTGCTAGAGCTAGTATTCCTTGTGGTCCCAAGTGTTTAAGGTGTATGTTAGATATGTTTTCTGGTTCAGTAGCCTTCGAGTTCTTAATGTTTTTGATGTTAGTGGTCTGGTCTGTATTGAAGGGTGTAATGGTCGTGTCGAGTCTGTAGGTTTTCTTGTGTCTGGCTGTTTGTCTGTCAGCGTGTTTCTGGTTGTTGTCTCTGTTTAAGTGACTTATCTTTGCGTAGTTATTAACTAGAATGTTGGCTGCTTGTATATATGTTGGGATATTATTTTGGCTGCGACAGATAGCCGCGTTTGAGGTGTGAATGCCGCTGTTAGAGTGGGTAATGCTGTTTATAGTCTTGTATAGCCTGGATGTATCTGTGGAGTGGTTTAGTGTTGTTTTGAATTCCCTAAATGTTTGTTTTTCTTTGAGTTTGGTAGTTGGCGGGGTAACCGTCCTCCGCGTTCAGATGATGTAACCACTAGTAATTAGTTCGGATCTCACATAAAGCTGTAGGTCCCTACCGTCACGTACCTTTTTACTCGTTACGAAGGTTAAACACATCCCCAAATACTAATCGTAACTACCAAAAGTAGTTTCGTTCCTTCGATGTACTTGAAACTGTAACCAAGGCCTGTCAATATTTAGTCAGTCCACGCTCGCATTATAACGTGTAAATAGTTTCATAAAAACTTTGAAAAAAAAAAAAATGTAAGTCAGTGAGAGAGCAGCATTCATTTTGTTAAAAAAAAAACTTTGATTTCAAATGCAACTTCATAAATTCTGATTCGCTGAATCGTACGCGAAGCTCAAAACTTTTGATGGTTGTGGTATTTTGTAAATTTCTGACGGACTGATTTTTTTGGATTCGAAAAATGTATAAAGTTTTGTGAAAGCATGGAGCGACTAGGTTAATCTGTAAATTTTGTCGTGACGTGTTCGTACGAGTTTTTAAGTTAGTTATTTTTGTAGGTGTGATGGTGAAAGGCAAGAAGTGGGAATTAGGAGCTAGTGGGACTCGAACTCGCCATCCAAAATCCCCAAAAGTGGTTCAAGTTTCACTAGTTCCCAGTTTTCCCATTTTATTGCTTTTTCTATTTTCATCCTATGTTAGTGCCGTTATTGCACTTAAACTCGCATATATTTTGGTAGGTGATAGGAACAAATCTTGAGTGATCTTAAAACTGGTGGAGGGGGGCAGCCCAACCAACTAAGGTCTTCGCTCCTGAGTAAACTTTTAAATTTTATCCGCTTTTCGGAGGCGTATGGTTCTATATTCAAGTAAAGAATAAACGTCTGTTACTCTTTCACCAGACCTCGATGGAAAGTCCTCTCAACCGGAGTCTCAGCGATCTGTACGGAGATTCCCCTCGCAATATCACTGCCATTCCCACCCTCACTTCACCTATGGGGAGCGTCACCCACACTACTCAACCCGTTACATTGGGACTCACGAGATTACCACGTCACCATAGGTAGAGTAACCATGGAAACTAGCCCGTATAAACGTTTGGTGTTTTAAGGTATGATTAATGATCATTAACATTAAGGGAAGAGAGTATTTTTGTTTTCAGTAGTGTCTTTAGTTTACATAAACAACGAACAATTTTTTTTTTTCATTAATAGTGAGACATTGGGAGATTTTAGCGTAACTATTGTACGTATATTCTAACAAAATGGCATCTGAGAACCTCTGTCTCCGCCTACGGAGGCGGAACCTGTACATCTCTCACCAATGTGCATTCAGAACGCTGGATTAAAGATCATGACTTACCCAATGAGGAACCCTGTTTCATTTCTTCCAAAGGCTGACCAATCAAAGGAAGGCAAATATTTTTACTCCTTAAATCAGATACTATTTAGTTGGAGTATTGATAAGTGGCGTAATGTAAGCTAATTGGCAGATAAGAACTAGGGCAACAAACGATAGAAAGATTTTTACCCTTTTTGAAGTTTATAAAACTAAAAAAAGTTTTGCTTTTAAAATAATATTGTTTTAAGCATATCTTGGAAAAAAAATAGTTAATCCATTTCATAGAACTTGTACCATTTAAGTAAAACGTGAGCTTAACTTCGTATTCTAAAGCATTTTGGAAATGTTTTCTAAATTTAGAAGGAAAAAAAAGAGAGAGAGAGAGAGAGAATATCATCCCCAATGTCTGCTGGTAATGAGATTATACTGCCAGAAATTGCTTAAATTGTTTTCTTTCCTTTTTAAATGTTTGACTAATAAATGTCTTGTTAAGGGAATCACGTTAAGAAATTAATTTATTAGAAGCACAAATTTTCGGCCTATTATGAAATCTTCATTATATGCGAAGACCTTAGTATAGACCGAAAGTTTGAATGTGTTTATATTAAATCCTTTTCTTTTTGTGGGTTTTCCCCCCCCGCCTTTTAACTCAGCTTCTCATAACTGAGAATATTCACGCAAAATCTCTCGTTATGCGCAGTTTGTAAGAAGTTTCATGCGTACTTTTTTAAAAATACATTCGTATAACTTTTAGAAAACTTTACCATTAGAATTTGGCACTCGTCCTCTACATAGCTAGTAAGAGAGAAGCGGTGAAACTTGGTAGGGCTTCTTTTATTTGTTCTAATGAATCCACGTACGTATATCTTTGTTTGAAACTTTAAATATTAAACCAGAAGGGAATAGATACGACAACAGTGTCTAATAGAATTTGAACCTCAAACTATTTTGGTAGTTGGTCTCAATAATGTAAAGGGATTTTGCAATCAGATCTGTATTTTTGCGTACGTCTACTTCTATTTCGTGCGCGTTTCAGTATGTATGTTTAGAACATAATAAAACTTAAATTTTGCTTAACGGTCTAGTGCAGGGATGTCCATCTAACCTTTTGGGGAAACAGTACTCTTAAACTTTGACCAGGAAGAATAATGAACCTGTTCCTACCCCCACCCACTTCCATATCGTTCAATTGCAATCATATTCTATATTATTTTTACTATATAAAGTTGTGAGAGGACGAAATTGCAAACTTTTGAAAGAAGAAGACTTATAAAATCTTTTAAAAATTCGATTCGGATAATTAGTTACGAATAATGAATTTATTACCTGCATTTACCTTATTTTTTCTTTTTAGTATTTTCTGTAGTTACTGCGATTTTGGGGAATGTCCCTTTTTGCCTTGCGATCGACTCAAAAACGCCGGGTGATCGACCGGTTGGGACCCCTGGTCTAGTGCCACAGCTCTGAGTGATTAGATGCGTAGGAGCTGCTTTAGCACTCGTAAATAACTTAAAATATCCTTTGTAGAGTATTAAGTAATCGGCGAAAGGGAGGTTCAAATTCAGCATGCGGTGATTGGCCTTTGTTTCTCTTTAGTTATTACGATTCATTTTAGTAATTACTAATCAATTAATTTATCATTATTTTAGTTATAAGAACTTAACTAAAATTAATGAATACGAAACTAACTACGATTTTTAGGCATGGTAGCGTAGCTCTTCTTCCTTAACCGATGCCGATTTATTAACGCTGCAAAAAAGGGATGAAAGCAAGATCAAAGAGCCGTCCAGGCGTTTATAAAAGAAGGATGTCGTAAGTAATGGCCATCTATAGTTACTCGTTTCTGTAGAAAACTCCCAAATTTACTGTTTTTACCAAAAAATTCCCGTGGTTCCCCTCTGTCATATGACTTTATTTTAGAAGGGGGTTAAATAACTTATTAATAGTACTTGTTACCAAACAATCCTTCCTACAATTTTTTTTTAAAGTTGAAAATACAAAAAGAGCGATAGATTGGTGATATACAATCCCTCATTACATTCGTCAGTGCTATTGTGGTAACAGTAACTAGATTTTGATTATATTTACCACTTGCGTTTGTTAAATGTACCTATGTAAATACCTTGTTTTTGTTAAATGACCACCCCCTAGTATCAGGAATAAGTGCTGTGGTAATGTAATTTAATGTAATTTTTGGTTTTGTTACCTGGCAGGGAGAGCAAATTAGGGACGCCGAGAAGCGCGGTAGGAAGGAAGTCGGAGCCTTCGACTCGAAATTCTTCTTCGAGTCGCAGCGCAGAAATGCGTTTCCTTCATGAAAGCCCTAGAGCCAAAACCCTCGAACGCCCCACGCGTTCCACGTGTCCGGCGCATCTCTTAACGGATAGAGAAGGGGTCGGCTCCTCCTCTCATTCTTTATCTCGTCTCGCGAAGAAATCGTATCTCCTGTCTCTTCCTTCCACTACGAGTCTCTCTCAGTCCATCAACTGCCCTCCTCTGGAGGCCAAAGGGTCCATTTTCTCGGGCAGGCACTCGGCAGAGTTTGCCAGAGGAATATCTCCCCCTCCTCCACCTCTGGTTCTTTCCCCTCAACGTCACTCGCACCCTCGGGCTTCCATCGTTCGTTCCGCCACTTCAGCAGAACCTGAAGGTGTTTCCTGCGAAGAATGCTTCAGCTGCGACTCTGGTTTCTATTACGACCAAGACGATTACGACGCCCTCTCGTCTACCTACAGTTACCTCAAAGACGTTCAGACCAACAGCCGCTTGAACGCCCTCGAGAACAGTCTCACGAATCTCCTCGAACAAATTAACGCCAAAGAAAGTAATCCTCCTTCGGAAGACGTCGGGTCACCACCTTCAGGAGGGCTCTGCGACCCCTCTGAAGACAGTAGACGGAATGATGACGTCGAGAGCGAAATGGGAAACGCTTTGAATCGTTCAGTTTCCAAGCCCAGAAAGTCGTCCTTCTCCATCCTGTCGAACAAGCCTTCCGGAGGACATCCCCAGCACGCATTTTCTGCCTCGGGTCCTTCGCCGAGTTCTCCCCACCCGACGCTCCTTCCCGATTACGGTAGGAGACACACTCGGCTGAGCAGCGCCCCTGGAAGCCTCGGTACCAGCCGCAAATCTAGTCGAGATCGGCGAACGGGCGAAGATTACCTGAAGAGAATACAGAATAACATTGCCAAGTGGTACTGGAAACAGTGACGTCATTGCAGTCGCGTGACATATGTGATGTCATAAAATAGTAATGTTTAATCAGAAGGATATGACAATGAAGTATAACGTCGTTAAATACACGATATATATTGTTTCTGGATGGTCTTCTGATAGCTTACCACCACCCATAGATAGAATTCTACTCAAAAGCTTTGTTTGTAGGATTCAGATTCGTCTCCATTTGAAATGAAATCATTTCTTTTAACAAGTCTAACTCATTTCAGTTTACCCTTAAAAATGCGCAATTAATTAATAATAATAATAAATAATATAATAATAATAATAATAACAACAATTGTAATTGGGTCATTACAAGAAAGTGTTATCTATAGCCCGCCAAATATATTTTAGACGAAGGTGCTATAAAGAGTATTTGTATAACTGTAAATTGTATCTAATTATTGATTCTCCTCAGATTCTCATATCGTTAGTTAAGTATATAAAGGAATTTCCAGGGCTTACTCCTCTATAGTCAGGTTGTCAGATTAAGGAATTTCATTGATTAATAGTATTCGGATGAGGTATTAAATTAATTCTTAAATTAATATAAGTTTCTAAAATTAATTTAACACCCTAAATCTTCACAGGACTTGTTACTTAAATTTTACTTTATGAAGTTACCTTGTCTGAGGTGTTCCCTCATTTTTTGTTGCCCAAATGTTAATATTTAGTTAGTTTATATGTTTAGAGGTTAAAGTAAGAATCTCTCTGGTGGGATTTAGGTCGAGGTTGTAGTTTTTATTTAGTTTCGAGCTATTAGTAAATTACTTAATGTAAATTTGTAATTATATATATATATATATATATATACACACACACACACACACACACACACACAGGGAGAGTCAAAAGACGAAACGTAGGAACTATGCTTTTCATTGCAAATATATATATATATATATATATATATTATATATATATATATATATCTATATATATATATATATATATATATATATTTGCATTGAAAAGCATAGTTCCTATGTTTCCAGACTTTTGACTCTCCCTGTATATATGAAAATAACCACGAAGGAAAGTAAAACACGAATTAGTGCTCAAGCGCTTTCGTCTAATGACCTCTTCAGGAACACTGAAATTAATCACGAAGAAGAAGAAGAAAAAAATATGATTGGTGCAGAAAATATTTTAGGAGGAGCATACAATTCACGTGAAAAGCTACCAGAGTTTTAGCAACTTTGGTAGCTTTCCACGTGAATTGTATGCTCCTCCTAAAATATTTTTTGCACCGAATCATTTTTTTTCCTTTTGTGATCTATATATAGTCTCAATCTTGTGATTAATTTCAGTGCTCCTGAGAAGGTCACTAGACGAAAGCGCTTGAGCACTAATTCGTGCTTTACTTTCGTGAAATAATTTTCACGTGTGTGTATATGTGTATATATATATATATATATATATATATATATAGTAATAGACAGACCAAATCTCCGTCCTCTTTGGTATAAGAATAGATTTTTAACTATAGGCTTCGTAGGTCTACGTAAATATACTCGTTTTGCTTCCCGCCATTAGTCCTAAACAAATCTCTTAAAGTCTCTAGTCAACTTAGGAACTTTGTATTCTTCAACAAACATATCAATATTATATAGATTTTTAAAATAACTTTCTCTCGGTAAGTTGCTAATGTTTTTTATAGGTTAGTCAATAGGTGTGTGACGACAAATACAATATTAATAGCGTAAAATAACCCCTCTAAAGCTATTTTTTTAGGTAAAAAAAATTGTTCTCGAGATTAATTTTACCACCTTATTATTTGTGTTCATCACTAATAAATGACAAGTTTAAAATATGGTTATAAGGATTTATAAAGTGCCTGTATCAAGTATTTTTAACCTCTTTATTACCTCAATATGACGTTTAAGATATCTTCGGGTTTGTAGTAATCAGGATGGATGACCTGAGCTGGCCTCCTTTCTTAGTTTAACTTCACGAAGCACAAAGGTTTGAATAGGTTCGTATGATTTAGTAAATTTAATTAGGAGCTGTTGTGTCACCCTAATTCTAGCCATATTTTGCTTTCAACTATAACTATAGTGAAGTAAATATTTAATTATAATACTTTTTAAGTATATTAATTAATTTTAGACAGTTTGACTTGATGGCGGTGCTATGTTTTACCGAAACGTTTTATGTTATTAAATGGAGTTTCGGTTATGCCAGTTTTTGATGTATTTATTTTTCTTTTTTTAAATCGAAAGATTCATTTAAATATCAATAAAGTTTAGATTTTTCTTGTTTTCTTTTCGTTCACTGTTAATGATTATTTATTGGAAGGAGTCAACAAATCCCATGAAGTACAGTATCCATCAATGACCCTAATAAACATGTAATGATAATCTGCCACTTCTCATCATTCGGAGGATGATAATACTCGAGGGTAACTACAGTTTTATGTGGGATTCGAGCCATCTACGGTGTCGCTACATCATATGAATGCAGAGGTCGGTCATCCGTCCAACTACTGAACAGTCCCGACGTTGCTGGTCTACGTGGCCACGACGTAGCCCTATTGATTCGGTTTTGTTTATTTCACTTGTGAAGAATTTCTCTTAAGGTTTTCAGTATTCAGACGAACTGATTTTAGTACGTCGTAACTATTGAAAAAAAAAGCTGCTCTTTGATCAGTTAACAGACGTTGGGTTTGTTCAGTAGTTGTTTGGGTGACTGTTCAGATGATGTAGCACCGAGATAAAACAAACCATAACGAATCAAAAGATTTTGAGAAATGAACAAACTCTTTCAGATTCTATTACTTAAAAATTTAAGTAGAAACGCTTAACTTTAATGACAAACCTGTTCAATCCTTCAAGATATTAACTTATGAAATTCTTGATTCCCAAGCTGCAAATGGAAACCCAATCTAAAGGTTCTGAACATGTAGTTTGTGGAATTATTGAATGAACGCCAATTCAGTGATTACGAAATCACGAACGCATCAGTATATGTTCTTCAATCGCGAACAACTTGAAAATTGACTAAATCTTATCTATTTAGATCCTGAAAAGCATTTACTTACTTCCGCAACAACTGAAATCTATCGTAAACAACGGTCTTCATTCGATTTATGGTCAAGAAACTACTTAGTCTCTTTTTGACTTTACCCGTTACAACGTCAACCAATGACAGAAACAAGAACGTTTTAAAAAAAAATGTATTTGCGAAATTCAGTGGCGAATGATAGACTATCAACTCTAGTAGCAAAATGGAAGTTGACAGAATGAATACAAGTTCAGTTGAAATGTATAACTGTGCACTTGAATAATGACTTGATTATTATAATAAAGCGCGAGGAAATGAAAGTCTTTATATAAAGTTAGGTAAATGACACCAGGCCAATAGGACCTGTTGCAACCTTGTTACAGGATGAGATCTCGCGTGCCACTGGGATTTTCTTCGAAGAGAGAGGCGCGCGGTGTGACGCTCTCAGAAAAGGAAAGCTTGAGGGAGTCTTGCGATGTGACGTCTTTTTGTCACGCACGGCTGTGTCGATGGAAACAATGGGCTTATTGTGAAGGTAAAAATCGCGAAAGTATCTGAAGGCATCTCTGTCGCTACATATCTTGTGCCAAATCTGGACTTCCCACAGTCGGACCGCGACGAATGGGAATGTTGCCAAAACGGCAGTAATCTCTACATTGCAGGTTATCTACAGACGGATAAAATTTGTATACAATGAACATTTTATAGAGAAATTTCCGTCTTGTCAAGAATATTGTCCTCACTGTAGCATTATCAAATATACAGGTCATCGTACTGACTAGACCGCGTTGTCATACCGCTTCTTATTGGATTAATGGCCTTAAGCGACGTTGGGTCTGTCCAGTAGTTGGATGGGTGAACGTCCTCCGCGTTTAGATGATGTAGCGACCCATAGATGATTTGGATCCACGTAAAACTATAAGCCGCCATCTTCGTCACATGACTTCTGCTGTTACGAAAGAGTTATACAACCCCAAACATTATTATTATTATTATTATTATTAATGAAACTTTCGTACGTAACTCATCGCCGTTGGATGAAACCGTACCATAAAATGAGGTATGCAAAGCCGTCCTTTAGCGGTTGAGCCGATTGGAATAGGTCTATTTGTGTTTGCAGGCAAATTTCATACTTCATATACACACTTTGGTTTGGTTAGTATATATATAAAGGAAAACCCAGTAGTTATATAATGTTAAGTAAAATTATTATTAATATGGGATTTCCCAAAATGATTGTTTATGATAACAGAATATCCCTTAAACTCCCCTAGATTATGTAAAGCTCCTTACCTCATTAGATTATAAAATAGCGTATAACTTGATGAAAGCAGGAGGCTTCAGCACTAAAGAAGAATTAGACAAAATGCAGTGTGTTCGCTTGAGAATTAATTATCTTAAGGAGGACGTAGAAGAGAAGACGGTACTCTCTCCCTCACCAGCTTATTTCATTGAAGACTTATTCAAACTTCTTGGGATGGTTCAGGATTACTTACAGTTTGCAAATAAAACTGTATGAAGAAATTAATACTTTCTACCCCTGAAATTAATTATTCAGTGAGAATGAGATAGATACTCTTCGGGAGTGAACAGACTTCATGCCCGGACCGAAAAACCAAAAGATATCCCATGTACCATCAATGACGTATTATATAAAATTCACTTCAGTTTAATTTTCTCTTGGACAGAATACTTTTATCCAGTTTTAATGTTTGAATCACAGACCTTCTGACCGTTATAATGACTAATCCAGAAAATGCGGTGTCATGCGGTCAGGTCACTTTTGCGACCAAATAAATTTCATGTCACTAAGCAAACCTAAAGTATTAATACACACACACACACACACACAACTTTAGTATCTTTCCCTGCCCTAAAAGACACACTATAGTCTATATTACCGTTTTCTTCAAGATGACTTGATTTAAAATTCAATTGGATTTGGACCGTCAAAGCAGGGATTTCAGGTGCTCCGCCCCTTCCATGCTTCTCGATTTAACATGGGCCAATCATAATGCAGATATTTTAAAATATAAATACATTTCCTCAAGTTATAAAATTTTACAGGGTTTGTTTGTTTAAACAAAAACGTATAGCTTGGAATTCATACTGAAGTTAATATAATTTAGCAAAAAGTACTGTGAAATACTAAGGATGAGTTATACGTCATTCTGAAACGTCGGTATTAAGAACACATTGGCGTCACCTGTCCTTATATATATATATATATATATATATTATATATATAATAATGATTGGGGTTGTTTAACCACCTTCGCAACTTCGGGACCTACAGCTTTACGTGGGATCCGAACCACGGGTCGCTACATAATCTAGACGCGGAGGACGATCTCCTATCCAGACCCATTGTCGCTTAACTTCGCTGGTCAACGGGAAGCGCTGTTACAACATTGGCTACGACGTAGCCAGTATATATATATATATATATATATATATATATACACACACACACACAGTGCTGTGCCCGCTAACGATAACGATAACGATAATTTTATCGCTAATTTTTTCTGAAACCCCAATTTACATATGTTCTGTCTTCCGTAATTTACTTACATATATTAGCACACGCCTTAATATAATTGCTTGCTAAAGTAAAAAACTGTGACGTTATTGTATGTAAGAGTAGTGTCTCTTTCGTATCGGGAAAATGAACTAATGGAAGAATAAATTCTATTCAATTTATACGTCTATATTTAATTCCAATACACAAACTGAAACTCAAAGAAATGATAAAATATTGACAGGGAGAGTAAATCATACCAAAACTTGAATGTTCCATTCATACAACAGATTACAAAATAAAAATTGGGTATCACCGAAACACTGATGTGACGAATTGCATTAATTTTTTATTAAAATAAACAAAAACATTAGAACCTCAACATGCTGAAGTCATGATCAACTTGTAGTTAGTGCTGCGTCAGTCTTTTATAACAGAGATTGGTGTCGGCGAACCAAATTTTAGTACAAGTGGTTTTGAAAAATTAGCGACTGACTTTCTCTAAACCTTAACGTCGCTACCTGTTTCGCTAACAATTTTGAAAATTAGCGGCGGCGCTAATCCCAGCACTGTATATATATATATATATATATATGCATATATAACTGCAATGACCGCGCAGTATATAAATGAATAGAAACGATATAAGTGTTAAGGAACGTTTCTGCACACGAGGGGGAGAGATAACGAATAAATGAAAAATGAGGCGAACCGCCCGGGAATCGAACCCAGGGCCTTCCAATTGCCGGTTGGACGCTCTACCATTATGCTACGGACCTCACTCAATCACAATCGAAATTCTCCCACATAGGGCAGAAACCAATGCCCTGAGAGGGCACCCTCGCAAATCGTGAATATGCGCATATAACTGCAATGACCGCGCAGTATATAAATGAATAGAAACGATATAAGTGTTAAGGAACGTTTCTGCACACGAGGGGGAGAGATAACGAATAAATGAAAAATGAGGCGAACCGCCCGGGAATCGAACCCAGGGCCTTCCAATTGCCGGTTGGACGCTCTACCATTATGCTACGGACCTCACTCAATCACAAATCGAAATTCTCCCACATAGGGCAGAAACCAATGCCCTGAGAGGGCACCCTCGCAAATCGTGAATATGCGCATATAACTGCAATGACCGCGCAGTATATAAATGAATAGAAACGATATAAGTGTTAAGGAACGTTTCTGCACACGATTTGCGAGGGTGCCCTCAGGGCATTGGTTTCTGCCCTATGTGGGAGAATTTCGATTTGTGATTGAGTGAGGTCCGTAGCATAATGGTAGAGCGTCCAACCGGCAATTGGAAGGCCCTGGGTTCGATTCCCGGGCGGTTCGCCTCATTTTTCATTTATTCGTTATCTCTCCCCCTCGTGTGCAGAAACGTTCCTTAACACTTATATCGTTTCTATTCATATATATATATATATATATTAGTGATGTAGGTCGCATCCGCATCCGCATCCGCGGAACATCCGCACATTTTCCCGCATCCGCACTTTGGACTGCGGATGTCGTGCGGATGTAGACCGTTGAGATAAAATGCCATTAATAAGCGGAAATTATCAAATTCTACTATATTAATAGAACTAGTTCATTGTGCGCAAAAGTGATGCGAGTGACAAGACGAGAGGCTGTTCTTGTATGAAGTTACTCTCTTGCAACCTACTTAGATCCACGTTACAAAGCTAAGTTATTTTCACCTAGTACATTAGAACGAGTTAAATCATCACTTGGCAAAGCAGTTGAGGAGCTTCAATCTCTTGAATCTGTCGCTTCGCCACCCACCAAAAGAATAAAAGTTTCAGTGACAGAACCAACACCTTCAACAAGCAAATCTATCACAGAATCTGTCTCTCAGTTTCTTGAGTCAAGCAGCAATGACGAGACCTACGCGATGTCAAAAGATGTAGTAAAAATGATCGAGAGCTATCACCAAGAAAAACGCCTGACTGCATGTGATAATCCTATTAGTTGGTGGAAAAATACGCAGAATATCTATCCATACTTGAGTAAACTTGCAAGGAAACATTTAGCCTGTCCTCCAACAAACGTACCAAGCGAGAGATTATTTAGCAGTGCTGGATTAATATATGATGAAAAGAGAAACAGACTGGCAGCAGAAAAGGCAGAAAAATTAATGTTCCTTAAGCATAACCTTCCTATAATTAAGTTTGAACATTAAACGATGAACATCTTAGTTTACTTTATTTTAATTACTCATTTATAAATATGCCTAATAAAACTTTAAACTTAATATAAATAGTTATCAAGCTAATTAAAGATCTCTTTCTATAAGGGTGGAGGTTGGGGAAAGAGGTCGGTGGGGTGCATTTGAGTTGGGTTCACGTCCCGCATCCTGGTAGCACAATTATGGTTTCTAATTGTGGCTGAAACTCAACAAAATATAACGAATTTATTTGCAGACGAATTCACTAATTGATTTCTATATTAGTTAGATGCTTGATATTATTTTATATGTTCAGAGAAAAGTACAGCAATTATTGTACAATTAATCAATTATACTACATTATAGCTACAGCTCTCTCTATATAATAACTTATTATATACGTTAAACACAACAAATCTCGAATATATCCTAAAAAATAACGAAAATGTAGACATCCGCATCCGCATCCGCGGATGTTGAAATCAAACATCCTCATCCGCATCCGCATCCGCGGATGTGAAAAAAATGACATCCGCTACATCACTAATATATATACAGTGGTGGGCACCGTTAACCGCTAATCCGTTAACCAAAAAGTTAACTTCGTTAACCGTTAATCCGTTAATTCGTTAAACATGTAACGGAAGTTACCGATAAACCGTTAACGTTAACTTTTATTATAAAAAAATGAAAAACACAATATATATATTTAATTTTCCCTCTTCTTCTCGTTCTCCATTTTGTCCATGAGATGCATGTTGCCCTTCATGAAAATTAGCATATCAAAGTTTTCATCAGACAGGGATGATCTCTTGGCCCTCAGGATGTCCTTGCCCTTGCCCATAGAGAACAAACGCTCCACTGCAGCACTGGAGGGGATGGCAGAGATACTAAAGAGTAAACAGCCTCTGGCGCCACACGCTCACATTTACTTCTCAACGCCATCTATTATCTCATAAAGAAACTAATTCACATTGGGACTTGAAAGTACCGGCAGGATCAACCTGGTAGAAAAATAATTATGGAGATTTTAAAGATGTGGTACCTAGAAGTACCGCCAGGACATAAAGGGTTAAGGTGAAAACGCTCCCATTGTAAGACATCAATTGACTTAATTTATGTCATCAAAGTGACATGAGAATTGAAATCTTACCTGATCAGTTTTATGGTTCTTGAAATGTATCAAGGAGACTACTAATAAGGTACTCACAGACATATTATAATATACATGACTTACTTGACAACGATTATTTTTAAATATTCACTAGCACAAACATGTTGCGCAAGAGACAGACTGCAAATGAAACGAATGTAGTTATTTGTTGTAATTGTTACATATATATTATTGAAAGTGCCTTAAAATGCTCGTGATATTTCTTGAAAGAAGTTGAAACATTCAACTCAAATGGCAAATCTTTCCACCTGATTTTACAGTCGACCATGTTTTGCTCAAACTAATGCCATAAATAACTACCATATTTGGTAAGACACAAATTGTGGCGACGGAAACAAATATATCGCCTGATTTTGCACTGCGGAAATGGAAATTCGTTCATCACTATTAACAGTGGCGGATTAATTGCGCACCTGCTCAGCACTGAAAATAATAGAAACTTTTAAACGTTTATTTATGAATTTTTGGGTTAACGGACTTGAGTTAACGGAAGTTAAATGTAACGGAAGTTAATTAGTCCGATAATGATTTTCAAAGTTAACTTAAAAGTTAAATCGTTAACGAAAAAGTTAACTTCGTTAATTAACGATTAACGGATTAACGGTTTGTGCCCAGCTTTGTGTATATATATATATATATATATATATATATATATATATATAATATATAATGCCTTTTTGTTCGACTTCAACTCAGAAGCACAAATTTGGAGGTACATTTTACACACGGGTCTTCTAATACCTTAGCCGTCCATGATGCAAACTGAGGAAAAGTTAGCACAGTCAATGATTAATGAAATAATATTCTAATTTGGACGCGAAAATCAATCCTGTGACCTTGTTATGGGGTGTGTGTTCCCGATGATTAAGAATAATTTTGAGCAAAACGACGTCAGGTATTGTTCCAAGTTACAGCTCCAACAGCCATTTTTTTTCATATGACACCACTCTATAATACACAACAGTTCTAAAAAATGATAGCAAAGTGCTTAAATAATAACTTAAAAAATTTGGGTTTTAATGCGAGCAGACACGGTGCTTGAAAACTGAATAAACAATTTCGGAAAATATTTCCCTAGAAACATAAAATTTCTATAATGATCCGGTTGTTTAACCTCCTTCGCAACATCTAAGGTCATATGACGGAGGGGACCTACAGCTTTACGTGGGATCCAACGACGGTTCGCTACATAGTCTGGATGCAGCGGACGGTCTCTCATCCAACCACTATTCGACACAATTTCGCTTAACTTCACTGATCATTGGGAAGCAGCAGCGTTACGATATTGGTTTATTGGTTACGACGAAGACCCTTAAAATCAACAGCTCTCTTATCTCTAATCGCGTCTGCGTTGCTCTCAAAATCATATCCTGAATACATGATTATCGTATGCTGATTATATGCATATGATGTTTATTTTAAAATTTGGTTAAAAGTGTTCATTTCTGAGGAGGGAACTTTCTTCATCTGACTTCGATTTAAATGAAGAATGACAGACAAGATTAGATCATAAAAATTCTGGAGGGATTTTCTCTTTAAACTGAAAAAAATGTGTTCATTTTGTTCAGGTCACGAAGACTTCATTTAAAAAATGTAAGATACAGTTTATTGGTTAGATCACTTATGATGTCATTCAAGACTGGCGATATAAAACATTTTTTAATATTTTATCGTAAATTGAACTGTGATTGAAAGTATTCCATTGTTCCATAATAATGGAAATACTTTTATACCGAGTGAGCCACCTGGTTACCACCGGCTGAATCATTTTTATTGGGATAGGTATCTTTCTTTTGGAGTCTTGTGGAAGTCACTGTCCGAATTCCTCCTCTTTGAATTGTAAGAACCAATCAGATTTTACTCAAAAGGACAACTAAATGTATAAGCAAAACCTCAAATGTTTTGCTCAAAATTAACCAAGTTTAATGTATTGAACTTCACCAAGGTGAAAATCATAAAAAAAATACTAATTGGTAATAATTGGGTTTTGTTTTTGAAATTTGATTAAATCGCCAAAACGAATAAAAAACCCAAATTAAAACAATATTTATCATTTAGTAATACGTCATGCTTTTAGGCGAACTTTTTTCCGAAACTTCCTAAAACAAGATTCGCCACCAGACTGAGTAATGGAAATTAACTCGACAAAAGGGACACAGTCTTCTTCTTTGACGGGCTTTGGTATCTAATCACAACAGCAAGGAACTAACTATCCTGTTAGTGCTCTCACCTAAATAAACAAGACTTGTTACCATTCCTTACAGTTAATGCTGTGACTTGATAGGATAACGTATCTTCAGTGCACGGGAATAAATATTCAGGGATAGCAGTAATTCTGATAAAAGGTCAGTTGCTGTACATAAACAATGCTTGGTCGTTTAACAAATCAATTTTAATTCTGTCTTTTTGGAATGTTAACAGAAAAATAGTTGCACGTCGGTTGAAGTTCACTTGCTGCGTTAGCATTTTGGGTGTTCGAAGCAATTTGGGGGATTTTGAGTGGGCGAAAAGATTCTTTTTGTTTGTTTATGGGCTTGGAAAGTGCAGCTACAAAAAGCACAGTAGGCCCCAGCACAGAATCATTTCTATGGACAAGTTTTAACCAGCCTATAACAGGAAACACCAAATAAACAAAGAAATTATATTAGCTTAACCAGAGCTAAAAAAAATCATAGCAAAATGCTAATTGGTAATATAGTATTTTGTTTTGCTTTAAAATATCTTTTTTTACTTTACTAATGTCATAAAAAACTTAAAGTCGTTACCAGTTTGTAATTTTTTATACTTTTTTACATTTTGTGTTTCTAGGGGAACAATTTTCGAAACTGTACATACTGTATATCTCTCACTATAACAGAGCATAACAGAGCATAAAATACACCAACCAAATACGTGCCAAACGAATACATTTGAAAGATTCCCTAATAAATAAATCAAAGATGAGGACTGAGTGAAACGAACCAATTTGCTGGTGACGAATAAGTAAATAAACGAATAAGTTAGTCCATAATAAGTAAGCGAAAAAATAAATAAAACATCTTAGACTCTTTATTTGGGAGGGGCTGAAATGCAAAATTTAATAATAATAATAATATTAATAATAATGATGGTCTCCCTTTTACGACTGTACGGTATCTTATAAGTCGATGTTCTCGTAGGGGGCGGAGCTTATCTTGTTTAACGCCAACCGTTGAAGGTCAACAGACACGAGGCTGAGTCGTCCGTATATTTAGCTTCGATATTTTCCTTACGTTACAGGGAACTTTCTTGATTTTAATGCGTATATGATGAAATTCAAGGTTAGTTTGAATATAATAAACAAGAGATGTTTGTTTCACAAAATATTATTTTCTTTAATAAATATATTCAGTTTAAAATTAGGCCTATTATAGGCCTATTATTTCTTTTTTAAGTCTTCGCCAATGTTTGTTCGGTTTTTCTAGATTTTCGTTTGGTCATTTTGTAGGACCCATGGGGCATTTGGGCTACGTCGTGGGCAATGTCGTAACACCGCTTCCAGTTAATCAACGACATTAAGTGACGTTGGGTCTGTTAGCAGTTGGATGGGGGACCGTCCTCCGCGTCCGGATTATGTACCGAACCATGGTTCCGATCATACGTAAAGTTGTAGGTTCACTCCATTATATGACAGATTTTGCGAAGGAGGTTAAACAACCCCATCAAACAACAACATAGGACCCAGGTAGAATTTCAGAAGTAGGGGCCTAGACCTAATTAGGAATTAATTACTATTTCCTTATAAAATTGAAAACAAGTAGATTTCTTAACGTTAACTTAGTTTACTCGAAAGATCTAGTTAAAACCAAATGACTGTAAGATGGTTAACTGATAACGGGTTAAGTAACAATGAATTAAAATTAAGTTAATTATTATCTGAAGACTGTATAATAATCAGTCAGGTAGGCCAGAAACTGGCACAGCGTTCAGACGACCAATGCGGCGCATTGCACTAACTCCAGGATTATATTATACCCACATCATCGGGGTCCGAACCACTAAAGACGGTATACAATAAATTTTGTTTTCCAGCCCGTAAGGTTGGAAAATTTTGCGAACTTTTTTCTCTAATAATTTAACCCTTAAAACTGGTCGTTAATCAAATGCTTGAACAAAGTTGATAGACATTTCATCATAAAACGACAATTTTGAAAAAAGAGTTTGCCTAGAAACGAAATTTTTCAAAAGCATTGAAAAGCTACTAATTGGGGATCTTTTCCGTTTGACTGCCGCCATTGAAACATAAGAGGTGAGTGCCCCCAGCCTTCTTTACTTAGCCTTATAAGACTAACTAACGAAAATATCACGACCTAACCTAACCAATCGTTAGGTCAACTGTACGACCTTGACGATTGGTTAGGTTAGGTCGTGATATTTTTGTTAGTTAGCCTTATAAAGCTAACTAAAGAAGGCTGGAGTTTAATTATGTTTTAATGACAGCAGTCAAACGGAAAAGATCCCTAATTGGTACTACTGTGATTTTCTTTGGATATTTCATTCTTTTTGAAGACACTAATAAAATTTCAAAAACAAAACACAATAATTACAAAATTAGTATTTTTTTTATGTTTTTTATAAACTTTTTAATGTTTCTAGGCGAACATTTTTCCACCTTTGTTTGCTGGATGTACTGCACATTGTTGTACAACTCCAGTGCTACTGTACTAGTACTACTACTGTACTACTGTGGAATAAGAATATGAATAAATAAAATAGTTTAATAATAATAATAGTAATAATAGTAATAATAATAATATATTGGAAAATACTACAGGGTATCCAGCATGATGTCGAATTTTATTGATACCCTGTACACATTCGGAATACTTTAAGTAAAAATAGTATGAAAACTATTCCCAGATTCAATTCCCAAATGACGTAGTTAGCGTTCTGTTACTAGGAAAGCTCCCAAGTTCGGACAGACCTTCCCCCAGTTAGTCCAATCTTCAGAATATATATATATATATATATAGAACCTATCAGAAGGGGGCTAGGAGCACTGCCGGCCTTTGGGCAAAGCAAGCAAAGCGGCTGCTTTGGGCCCCGCGCTATTAGGAGCCCCGCAAATATGTGAGTACAGTATAAAAAAATATTTTGATTTTGAGTGGTAAATTAAATACGGCTTGTCATAATAACTGTTCATATACAGTAGTATTCATATACAATAGTATTCCGTATTAATTATATATTTTGTTATATTTCAGATATCGACTGACAGTGATGCCTCCAAAGAGATTGCGAGATACTGCTCGGAACTATCTTAGCGGTCACCAGAAGAGACAGCGTGAAGCGAAGCGGAAATCAGAACTTGAGCGTATGTATGGGTCATTTGAAAAAATTCTAGAGAAACGCGATCCACAGGCTGAAATTGAACAAGATGTGCCTGCGCCGTCACATGCATCATCATCAGCTTTGATAGATGAAAGTGAACTAGATGTACCTGCGCCGTCACATGCGTCATCACCAGCTTTGATAGATGGAAGTGATATCCAGAGGGAAGAAGAACCCATGGATCAGACTCTAATTCTGCAAAATCAGCCTCTGGATGCGCTCAAAGATCCAGGTCAATGGCCGGAAACTGTCAGCACAAAAGTCAGAGATTTACTAGTGAGTAAAGGCCCACCACAGTGTGAAGAAGACTATAACTTTCCCAGAGATGACAATGGCCGCAAGTTTTCAAAAAGTCATTACAAGAGACGGATGGAAAATGGAGAAGTTGGTATACGGAAATGGCTGATTTATTCAATTTCTAAGAACCGGGTATTTGTTTCTGTTGCAAGTTATTTGGAAACTCCAACAATGCCTTGGGGTGTGAAGGATTCTGTGACTGGGTGAATACTAGTTCCAGACTGTCTGAGCACGAAAGATCACAGGGCCATCTGAAGGCGACTCTCCAATGGATGGAACTCGAACAACGTTTGATCAAAAGTTGTACTGTGGATCAACTCAGTCAGGAACGAATCAATACGGAGAAGCTTAGGTGGAAAAACGTATTTGAGCGCCTCCTCGCCATTATACGAGTACAGTACCTCGCTGAACACAACATGGCATTCCGAGGATCAGTAGATACAATCTTCAGACGGAATAATGACGACTTCCTTGGACTGGTTGAGCTTATCTCAAGATATGATCCCGTCATGCAAGACCATCTTAGAAGCATAGTCAATAACGAAATTCATGATCATTACCTGGGAAAACGAATCCAGAATGAATTCATCTTGCTCATGGGCAACAAAGTTCGAGCAACCTTGCACACAGAATTAAAATGGCAAAGTATTTCTCCGTGATCCTTGATTGCACACCTGACATTAGTCACAAGGAGCAGATGTCCCTTACTTTGCGATATGTCTCTGATGGATCATCAGGTATTGAAAGTGGAATTTTTTAACACTTCATCAAGTTCATTGAGGTGAAGGAGACCACAGGAGAAAACCTACTAGAGGTATTGATGAGAGAACTTCACGAACTTGGACTGAAAATGAGTGATATTCGTGGACAAGGATACGATAATGGTGCGAACATGAAGGGACATTCATCAGGCGTTCAAGCGCGACTTCTGGAAATGAATTCAAGAGCATTCTTCACTCCATGCGCATGCCACAAGTACAATTTGCTACTTGGGGACATGGCAAAAACATGTGTTCAAGCGATCTCATTTTTCAGGGTTATTCAACGCCTGTATGTCTTCTTCTCAGCCTCAACCCATCGATGGTCAGTCTTCTGCAAGTATGTGAGAGAGTTTTCAGTGAAGCCTTTGAGCGAGACAAGATGGGAATGCCGTGTGCAAAGTGTCAAAGTTGTACGACATCAAGCTGTCGAGATCTATGATGCACTTGTCGAAATTGGTGAAAAAGCAAAAGATCCTCAAGGAAGAAGCGAAGCAGAATCACTTTGCAAAGAGATGAAGAATTTTAAATTCATTGTTTCTGTCATATTCTGGTATGACCTCCTCTTTCAAGCCAACTACGTGAGTAAAGATCTTCAGAATGATTTAAAGCATCTGGCAAGTGCCATCGAGAGTTTGGAAAGAACATGTAAGTGGATGAAAGAATATCGGGGGAGTGGATTTCAAAGTGCTGTAACAGATGCCAAAGAGATTGCAGAGCAGCTTGAGATCGAGCCAGAATTCAAGACAACACAGGTCAGACAGAAGAAGAAGATGTTTTCCTATGAAGGTCAAGACCAGCCAGTTGAAGATGCTGAAGAAAAATTTAAAATTTCTGTGTTTTATGCAATTTTAGACACTGCCATATCCTCCCTGGAACGACGATTCGAGCAACTGAGAGAACATCACTCAAAGTTTGGTTTCATGTACATGTTCACAAAGATGTCCAAGACAGACCTACGTAAGCACAGCAAAGATCTCGAACGTGAACTGACTGATGGAGAAGACCGTGACATTGATGGATTCATGCTTGCTGAGGAAATGGAAGCTTTGAAACCAATTCTTCCAGAAGATATATAAAGTGATCCACTGAAAATATTGGGCTTCACCACTTTGAAGAATCATTCTGTGGATTTCCCGAATTTCAAGACTGCATTACGAATACTACTGACTATTCCAGTTACTGTTGCATTTGGGGAAAGAAGTTTCTCAAAGTTGAAGTTAATAAAAACGTATTTACGGTCGACGATGCTGCAGGATCGACTCAGTAATCTGGCGATCCTCTCTATTGAAAACGACATTGCGAGAAACTAACTATCCAGACCTCATTGCCGAATTTGCCACTATGAAAGCCAGAAAGGTTTCCTTGTGATCACATCCAAAATAAATGATATTTGTTGTTGAATCATTGTTCTTTCAGTAAGCATGCACCCACTATGGGTAGGTAACTTTAACCTTAGGGCCCCACTTTAAAAATCTTGAATTGGGCCTCGCATTTGCTAGGGCCGGCCCTGGCTAGGAGGGCCATTTGGCCTGGGCCTTAAACTTAAGGGGGACCTCAAATTTAGAAACTTTCAGGTGGTTTGAATATAATGTTTTGCAGTGAAAGTAATAATTGGGTTTAGCTATGGGCCTCAAAAGCTGGAAGTGGCCCGGGCCTCTCTGGATCTCTGAGAGGGCCTGTGTGTATATATATATATATATATGCCTCGGTGGTACAATGGTTAGCGTCGCTGACTACGAATTCATCCGCCCCGGGATCAAAACTCGATGATGGCAGGCGGCGCACAGCAAAACCCAACTGTTCATCCTTCCACACAATAAAAAAAATGGTTAGTAGATAAATGGGTACCCTGGGTAGCTTAGTGGTTAAACCGCTGGGCTGCTAAACGGTTTTTAAACATATTAACGCTGGTAGAGTTCACGACGGACGCTGCAAGATTATTCCATTTATCAATTACTTTAAACGTAAAAAAGTTTTTAGCGATGTTAGTAATGAATCGTCTGCCACGCAACTTAAATCCGTTATTACGAGTATTGCTATTATCGATAGCGAACAGTTTGTCAAAATTTTCGTTATCGATTTTATTAACGATTTTGAAAACTTCAATAAGTTCCCCCTTAATCTTTTAGTTTCGAGTGAATTCAAATCTAACTCTTTAATTCTATCTTCGTAAGACTTGTTGCGCAATGACAGAATTAGTTTCGTGGCGCGACGCTAAACCTTTTCCAACCTATCAATATCCTCACGCAAATACGGGCACCAAAACTGAACGGCATATTCTAAGCGCTATGAAACCTAACATCCTATTAGCTTTTGCGCAAAACTCCAGGCACTGGTTCCTAACTTTTAAATCCTTAGATACGCGTACGCCTAAATCTACTTCCTCGTCAGCGTGTAATTATTGTTACGAGAACCTATATGCAAAACTTTACCACCTATTTTAGTATCGTCCGCGAATTTTGACACGTTACTGGTCAAGCCTACATCAATGTCGTTAATGTAGATTACGAATAGCAATGGGCCTAACACTGAACCTGTGGGACACCGCTACCTACATCCAACCACCCGATTCACTACCATTAACAACGACCCTCTGTTTCGTAGCACAAAGCCATTCCTCTAACCAGTTAGCTACTTGACCGCGTATACCGTGCGCTTTAACCTTCGCAATTAATCTTCTATGCAGAACTGTATCGAACGCTTTTTTAAAGTCTAAATAAATAACGTCAGCCGCTCTATGCCTATCGTATTCGCGCACTATTTCATTATAAAACTCTAACAAATTAGTTAAACAAGATTTATGGCGTCGAAACCCATGCTGACTACTATTAACCAAATCGCGACTTTCTAAGTGATCGACGATACGATCCCTAACTACGGATTCCAAAAGTTTACCGACAATTGACGTTAAGCTAATAGGCCTATAATTGCTAGCTACTGTGCGGTGGCCCTTTTTAAAAATAGGCGTAACGTTAGCTAATTTGAAGCCTTCAGGAATAATTTCCGCTTCCAGTGAGTCATTAAAAATTTTTGTTAAGGGGCCTACTATAACGTCTTTCAAATCTTTCAAATGTCTGGGATAAAGCGCGTCAGGGCCTGGAACCTTGCTCACTTTTAGCTTATCGATATAATGCGCAATCTCACCCTCGTAAACAGTTATTTCATTCAAAATAGTCTCGCTACTAAATGGAACGATATCATTCAGGTCGGGGACATTATTTACATCTTCTATGGTAAAAACTGTCGCAAAAAAGTTGTTAATTAAAAATACCCGCCATCGCCTGAGCGTCGGAAGCCAAAGCGCCGTTAACGTCCACTAGAGGGCCTGTGTTATCTTTTATCGGTTTACGATTATTCACGTAGTCAAAAAACTTTTTTGGATTATGTTTACTATCCGCAGCTATAAGTATCTCTAAATTACGCTTAGCATTCCTAACAGATCTTTTAACCTGACGTCTAAGCTCGATATATCTTTTATTTGAAATTTTCATATGTTCGCTAAATCCTGAATTTTTATTTACTTATTTTGGTTATTTTTATGAAATTTCGAGGTACCCTAAGTGACATTCATGGCACTTCAGTTGGAAAACACTGGTTTAGAGTCATGTGACGACTTTACGTACGATTCGATTCGAATCATCTAAGAGTCGCTACATCATCTATTACTTCCATTTTATATATAATATATATATAGATATATGATGGAAATGTATCGAATCGTGAATCTAAAATGGAGTCTATGAACGCATAGTCTGTGAAGTAGGTGTAAAGTCGGTTGAAAGAGTCCTTTCGTGAAACTGCATGTTTCTTATCTAAGTGCCATGACAAGGTGTTTTGAATTGACTATGCAGCTTTGCTTTGTGTTTCATTTGAAGTGAATTGAATTTAATAACCTTTAATAATAATAAAATAACCACATTAGTTTTACAATTTATAATGATATAAATAATTGTGAAGCTGGACTATTTATTTTATTTAATTTGGCCCTAAGCTTTAGGCTTTACTGATTTTACCTTTACTGTAGACGAAAGTCTTACACCAATTCTACAGGCAGTTCATGTCGAATGAGGAGTTCATTCTCATTTTATTATTTTCAAAACGAAGCTCGAATTTATACAGGGTGGGTGTGTTTATGGATTTGCACTTAAATTTAAAACACTACATATCATTATCTATCCCCTAATTGCGTTGGTCAACCAATTTTTGCATATTTAAAAGCAGTACTTGGCAATGCTTTTCAAAATAAGCCTATTTCTCTCTATATATAGGTTAACTTCGAGTGTGCGTGTACGTATGTGCGTGTGTTCTCACACGTATGAGTGGACAGTATTTTTAAACTGCATTTGAAATATATTCTCAGTCTTACAGTATCTGGTATCACCATTTAGGCCTACGAGAAGAAAGGTAAAAGGTAACATGTTAGGCTTATTAAAATCCATCCTAGTTTCAGCACCACGTTTGAAAGTAAAAAATGTTCGTCCGTCAAAGATGGTTAAAGACCTTATATGGTCCGGGCCCCGTCCGGCAGACATTAATATAAATGCGTTGCATTTTATCTCTTGAATTAAAAGCAAACTTTGCTTCATTAATAATTTGACAGTGACTTCACGAAGAGGGTAAGTACTAGCGATCGTGATATGTATTGTAGTTTTGAATTTTTTACTGACAGGTTATGACCGAGAAGTAGCTAATCTATGAAGCTAGTGGAGAAATTATTTCTATAGATTATTTTCCTTATTAATTTATTACCATATTTGCATCCGCTTGAGGATACGTCGCGGCCAGTGTCGCGACACCGCTTCCAATGGATCAGTGAAGTTAAGCGTCAGTGGGTCTGGAGAGCAGTTGGATGGGAGACCATACTCTGCGTTGCGTTGGTTGGTTTGCTCATTGTATCAGTTGCTCGTAAAGCTGTAGGTCCCCTTCGTTATGTGATCTTAGCTGTTGCGAAGGAGGTTAAACAAACTTATCATTAAATTCTAGTTACTCTCTCTCTCTCTCTCTCTATATATATATATAAAAATTACGGTCCAAATTTGTTCAAGGCTAAATTGAAGATGAATACAGACTTAATTTTAATTAGTTCATATTTCAAAAGTTTAAAGAATTTTTTGATAAGGATATAAGATAGTAAAATGTTGATAATGTTGAATAAATATTATATTTATAGCGATATTTGGTTGAGTGAAATGTTTCTGTAAAATTCATTGACGTTGAAATATTAAAATATTACTTTTATATTACAATATATTTAATAATTATTCATATTTATCTAATTTATAGCTGTCATTATTATTATTATTAAAGTATATATTTCCAATTATTTAAAAAATTCATACAGGAATAATAGCAAATATTCCTACAGTAAATATTATTCTAAGTGAATTATAAATGTTGTCTAGAAATTATTCTACATTTGGCAACACGTAAGTTGTCAAAAGTCAGCTGGTAAACAGCTGAGCGTCGTGGTGAATGGGGGGTTTGTTATTGAGGGGAAGGGGATTTGGTGGGGGTTTATTTTGGTGCCTGAACCCAGACACAGAGTCGTTCTACTCGTAGGATCGTTAACTGGTGTATACCGTTAATTTATCGTAGAAAAAATGAAATAAATACGTTAATAATCAGTGACATTGCTTATGAATCGTTCATGAACGTTCACATATTGTGTCAGAATCGCATTAACATACTGAGAGTTTTTACGTGGATAAACCTGTACTAATTAAAATGACTACAAAGAAACTGATCTCTCCGTTCCTGTCCAGAGCTCTTTCTAGCAATGGCGACTCGTCGAGTGAAGATGACGATGTTTTCGTCAATTCCAGATTAGACGTTATTTCTCGTAATTGCGATCAAATGGATCAGCATTCAGACTTTGATAATCCAAATTCAAGTTGTTTCTTAAATTTTAAAATGGATCAGGATTCCATACCTTCATTATTTAGTCCCAGTCCGAAAGATGAAAATGCTGTGATATTTTCTGTTAATTTTTGTGGAAAGTATTTTGGGGAAGTTGGTTTATTTGAACCAGACATATCAGTGCTTGATTGGGTTGGATTTAAATCATATATAGTAAGTATTGATATTTGTTCTAATGCATATTCTCGGCTAGGCACTATCATCTTTAGTCGTAGGCAAGGGAGATTTTGCAGTTTGTAGTGTAGGCTTACGTTAGCCGACTGATAAAGGTCAAGCGAATGTTTCTCGAAAATTCTAATAGATTTTGAACTTTGTTTTATATAAATTGCTCCAATTGAGAAATTCATGAAGTGAGATTATTTTACTTTATCATTGACTTTCTTACCGAAAATATTTTAGGCTATTATTGCTGTTCCGATCAATTTTTTATATTGTAGGCCTACCTAAAATAACAAATATACTTGGAGTAACATAGCGCTAAACTACCAAACTATCGCATGCCGTACCTTACGAACTGTTAGGTCGTGCCAAGTTCTAGCCCCTAAATGTACAGTAGGCTAGTGTCGTGGCCAGTGTCGTAACGCCGCTTCCCGTTGATCAGCGAAGTTAAGCGACATTGGGTCTGGACAGTAGTTGGATGAGAGACGTTCATCTGCGTGCAGATGATGTAGCGACCTGTGGTTCGGATCCCACGGAAAGTTGTAGATTAAACAACTCCATCATTACATTATTACTGGATTGCACTTGGACTTGTATTTCTGGATTGGACAGAAATACAAAGGTGGAACGAGGAGCTATAAAAAATAGAGAAAGAAAAATTGAGGAGAAACTAGTGAAATGTTGAAAGTATATGAAGATTTTTACCATAATTTACTTATTACAAATAAGGCAGAAAATAAGGAAGAGAAAAAAGCTGAAAAGATTAATAAACTACACCTGGAAACTATTAAAGCTATAGCAGAGGATAGACATACCATAAATAACATTACAAATAAGGATGTTGAAAATGTTATTAGAAAGTTCAAAAATAAGAAGTCAACAGACCAACAAGGATGGAGCAATAGTATAATGAAGAATGCTGGATGGGATGTAATAAGAAGTCTGACAAAACTATTCAATGTAATTCTTAAGACCAGAACAGTGGAACAATATGATGAAAATAATATCAATTTACAAAAGAGGTGATAAAATGGACATAGGTAATAGGAGGGGGATATTCATAACAAGTATAGTTAGTAAAATTTTTGAGAAAGTTAGACTAAATAAGGAGAGAATTGACGGGAATCGGGGATTAAGTATGTACCAATGTGGAGAAATAGAAGGGAAATCAACAATAGACCACATATTAACATTGAATGCAATAACTGACTATAATAAATATCTAGGTAACAATGCATATGTTTGGTTTGGGGATGCTGTAAAATGTTTTGACAAACTAGAGTTGAAGGACTGCATCAAAGACGCATCAAAAGTAGTAGGCCCAGAAGAAGCACTTACTAATATACAACTTAAACAAAAATGGCACAATACGAATAACAACACCTTTACTGTAGGTGACATAAGACCAAGAAATATAGAAGAGGTAGTCAAACAAGGCACGTCTCTGGGACTCAGACTGTGCTCAGTGGACGCAGATAGAGTAAATAATATGGGTAAATGCTTGACAAAAATAAGGGAAATAGAAATTCAATCATGTATATTTATGGATGATATAATGCAGGTATCAAGCAACTTAGGAGTAATAGAAAAAGCAATTAGTAATTTGATAATAAAACCCCACTCTAATAGACAGAGTTTATTTCCACAACAGTTTCGATGCCCACTAGCATCCTCTTCTGTATCCACCCGAAGAGGATGCTAGTGGGCATCGAAACTGTTGTGGAAATAAACTCTGTCTATTGGAGTGGGTTTTTATTATCATATTGTGACTCACTTAGAAAAAGTGAAGTTTTTTTGCATCAATTAGTAATTGTAGATCAATGGAAATACTAAAAATTTGACATTTAATAATAAAAAAGAGAAATCAGTAGTAATGACAATAAATGTGATGAGAAGAAAAGTAGGCCTACCTGAAATGAGAACAATTAACCCAGTGAAAATGGGAAGTATAGAGCAAGTGCAAGAATACAAGTATTTGGGACAATGGTTCAATAGCAGAGGTGATCACCAAACACATATAGAAAAGAAGAAAGGTAAGATAAATTTCATGGTAGCAGATCTAAAGAGATATGGAGATCCAGCTACAGTGGGCCATTGGTCAATGAAGGTGAAAATAAAATTGTATGAAACCATAATACTGTAGTACCTACAATACTTTATGGAATGGAAACATGGACGAGAACAAGGACAAAGGATATTGAAGAAGTGGAACAACTGCAGGGAAGAATTCTAAGGGAAATAACAGGAATGAAATGTAGTACCCCATATTGGGGATTAACAAGAAGATAATGCTATTAAACTCAAATGAGGATAGATTAATTAAAATGATAACCGAAGATCAGTTGAAAAATCCATACCCAGGATGTTGGGCAGAGGAAGTGGCAGAAATATGTAAATTATATAAAGTAACATTAGAGGACTTGAAAATGATGAAAAAGTGAATTAAAGAAAAGTGTACGACAAAAAATTGATGAATATTTACAGGAAGAACTAATAAAGAGGAAAACTAAAATGAAAAACTAAGATTCATTGATAAATTTAAAAGAAAATCATATATTGAAAATATGAAAGAAAAGGATATGAAGATTATAATGGAAATCCTGTTAAATATGGTAGAGGTGAAAGAAAACTATAAAGGAAAATATAAGGATATGAAGTGTGAAGTATGCAAGAGAGAGAATGATAGGACAGAACACTTTTTTTCATTGTGAAAAACTAAGAAACATAGTGGGGGAGATAATGGGAGTAGAAAATATAAAAAACCAGAAAGTATCAAAAATTATATTGTAAAAATAATGGAAATTAGAAGAAGACTCTGTTGACAGTAAAGGTTTAAGTACGTACGGTAGGGTACATAATAGGAGATACAGTGTAGAGCAGTGGTTCCCAACCTTTTTTGCGCCATGCCCCACCTAGACACCTCAAAAAATTTGATGCCCCCCCATTAATATAAAAACAAATTTGGTGTTGAAAAGGTATTATTTAAAATTTACAATAATATGAGTACATTTAATATGAGTTACCGTACATTCAATATGAGTAAATAAACTTGAGGTTGAAGCTAACTAAATTATTACCTTGAAATAAAATTTCTCAGTTGAAAAGTTATAATTTTAAATTTCAATAATATGAGTACATTCAATATGAGTTACATTAAATATGAGTCAAGAAACTTGAGATTGAAGCTAACTATATTATTTCCTTGAAATAAAACTTCTCAGTTGAAAAGTTGCAATTTTAAATTCACAAAAAAGTAATTTAATCAATAATACCACTTTAAATTCACAATATTAGGTAAAAATACAGCAAATTCAAAGTTTGATAATTTCAAGTTCGTGAGATCCTTGAGCTTGATGTTTACTACAAATGGTTTTGATTTCAGGCACTAACTTATTTAGCTTCAGTCTTAAGTCTCCTCGTTTTGTGATATCCAGTCGGTTTCTTTTTTTCTGTAGTAATTCACTTACAGCACTAAAACCACATTCCACCAAATATGAAGATGGGAATGGTAACAGTAGCTCTCTCGCTAAACGAGTTGAATTTGGGTATTTAGTCTTGGTCTCATCACAGAGCCACATCATGGTTCCTTTTACTTTGAATATAGTTTTAACAGACTCATCATTTTGTATTTCAGTCAGTTCTTCTTGGTACTTCATGCCCACTTCAGATAGGTCCACTAGCAATGGCTGAGTTAGCCAAGATGGAAAACTCATTTCTTTTAAATCAGAAAATCTGTAATTTAAATCACAGGCCAGTATTTTCAAATGATCCACAATGACAAGTAAAGCATCATCAGTTACCGCACACTTATTTAGCCAATATAACTGGGTATATTTTCTTGCAGAAATATTCTTTTGACATAATTCCAGAAATGTAATGAAGCCAAATATCTTTGTCTTTGAATCAACATGTTAAGTAAAATATGGAATTGTTGTCGTCGTGTAAAAATGTTGCAAATAAAAATAATTATATGTTATTGAAATTTTAAAATATATTTACTTATAAAAATGATTATGTATAAATTTCATTTTATTGTAGCATTTTCAAATTGCCCCCCAAAATATTCAAATTGCGCCCCACGTTGGGAATCACTGGTGTAGAGGCTCTGCACCGGAAACGTGTGCTGATCCGCAGGATCAAGTGAGGAATTTCTGGAACTTGTCCATTTGTACATCACACTTTCGTGTCCGTCGTTTAACTTTTGAACCGCTCATTATAAATTGATGAAACTTCATACACATATGAACCAACCCAAGACAATGCGTCAAATATAGTCTGGAACATTGATGTCTTTCTGCCAGTTCTTCTCGGAGTTGGAGTCTTTCACCTAACCGGGGAGCAGCCAGGAAGGTGTCTTCCGGGGGAGCTTCCAACCGAAACTCGATAGTTCTTGTAAATTTATTGATGGAGTGGCTTTTTCTCGTCATCACAGAAGAGTATGGAATTTTGTACAAGCGTGGCCTGACCGAAGTCTGCTTAAATTTAGTCAGTTCACGCTCGTATGTAATATTAATTTCATACAACTGATTTTGAAAAAATTTTAAGTCTGAAATTTTTAACATACGGTATATTTTTAAGCTCACGAAGCACTGTGGTTTCACTGGCTTTGGATGTGAACCTTTCTGGTATTTTTGTAAATTTATGGTCTCGCTAGCTTTTTCTCGATTTCACAAGAGTATGATTTTTGCACAAACTGGTCCTGACTAGATATGGAAAGGCATTGTTTATATAGGGTGTCCTGATGACATGCTAAAATATCTGGATGCTCCGAAGGAGCCGTCATTTATTGGGCATGTAGATTGCTTAGCTTTATTAAGTCAGTGTTCAACATTAAGAGTATTCTCCGCTTTTCGCTAAGAACCTTAGTAATTATTAATATTTTAATTAATTCTACAATACAGGTATTATTATTCCGCCAAATTTTGTCCTGCGTATACAGTATTTCAGGAAACAAATCTGACGGAGTTCAAATTGAACAGAATTATTATATGACCAGGGTCGGATCAAGGATTTTCGTAAGGGAGGGATGCTTGCTGGTTGTAAAAAAAGGAGGGCACCCTTTAAAGAAATTCGTATAATTTATTCACCTAAACAGAGCTTACATATATGAAAGGAGTTACGTTAAAAGCGTCTGTCTAAAATAGCTGCTATGGATAGATATATTTTATTTATCAAAACGAAATTATATGAATGAAATTAAATTGAAATTAGGCCATATGAAATAAAATTATATTAATATAATAATTAACGTAATATGAATATAATTGAATAAATAATTTAACCATATGAACGTTAATGTGGTCTCCCCATTAAATTATAAAACATAGTCGTCTGTACAATTATTTGATACTAACAAAAAACGGGGGGGGGGGGGGGGGGGGGGAGGGGGGTACTTTTGCTAGTTCCTGCGTTCAGAAGGCTGTTATTACCCTTCTGGCAATACATGTTTACTGTGCAGTCATGTTACTAATACTTGTTGGTATTATAATCCAGAATATTGTTTAGGAACCATATCGCAATTAGCTCACGAATCATTTAAATTTTAAATGCAGCTTCACAGATTTTACTTGAAGCTCACGAAGCAGTTAAATTTCAAATACAACTTGTCACTTTTTTTTATATTTTTTTTACCTATCCTGGCTTCCGATGCGTAGCTAAAAATTTTGATGGCTACATTCTTTTCTATATTTATTCACAAACTTTATTTATTTCATTCCACTAAACTTACTAAAGTGTATGAAATTCTGTAGAAGCGTGTTGGGACTTGGTTTACTTGTAGACTTAATAATATGGAAGGCCACCAGTCCACGCTTCTGTAAAATTATATATTTTTTGAATAATAACCAGAAAAGCAGATCAATAAATTCATGAAAGAAAGCAACCATCAAAATTTTGAGTTTCACATCGCAATACCAATGGGGCCAAAATCTCAAAATCTTGAAATTTAAGGTGTTGTGTGTTTTAGCATATAATTTTTTTTTGGTTGGGGGGGGGGGGGGGGGGGGGATAAATTGGGATAAATATTATATTTTTGGGGGACACCCGATCTGAAAAAAAGTTGTTAAAAATACTCCAGGGATCCCAAATGGTGGTGTCACCAAGTTTCATGGAAATCGGTCCAACCGTTTGAACCTGTAAAGGAGACAGATAGACAGACAATGTGGTTAATTATGGTATGATGTAAAACTGCAACTGTAGGCATCTTGATGATTGAAGTTTTGCCTGTATAATGAAGCGGTAAATTGATTGAATCAGCATAAGTGAATTGAATTTTAAGACAGTGAAAAAGTGAATTGATTTAAGAGTACAAATAAAATTAATTTTAGCTGAAAATAGATGGCAATTGCTATTAACCCATTAGTGCTCATTGGTAAAATTTCCTACCGACAAAATTGTTTGTCATTATTGCAGTCTAAAAGACTGCGTCATATCAATGACTCATACTTAATACTCATACTTAATCACGTGAATACGAGAAAAAGTGATGCAATAATAAACAATTTTGTTGGTTGGAAATTCTACCAATGGGCACTAATGGGTTAATAAATAAATAATTTCTGAAACGTATCGTATATTGCCAGTATTATTATTATTATTATTAAATAGTGAAAAGTGAAAACGATATAGTTTTAGGAATATGTAACCGCGTCAGTACCCTTGACTTTAGGAGCACTTTGACACTGAAAGGTCGGGTGTATACTGTATAGTATACCCCGACTCCTCCGCATCCGCTCCTGCATGAACCTACTTGGTGCATATTCTAAGACGAAGCTGATTGGTTGATAGCTTTAGCGGCCATATTGGATTTATTTATTTTTAAATTTTTATCATCATTATTATCATCATCATTATCATCTCCCAAAACGCCAAACTGATCGATTCGAAACTTAATGCACATAATTTGTGGAGATGACCGAGTTAAGCGTGTTTGAGGCAAGTCGCAGCATTAACAAATATGAATCATCGATCAATCAAACTTAAGGCAGTTGTGAATGTGCTAATGGGAAACCAGTTTTCGTCGTTTGTAACTGTATTGTGTAGTTGTTAAAATGTACCTGTATCTAAACTCGGGTTACTCTTTGGCCATGTTGTAACACCGCTTCCTATGAGATCAGCCAAGTTAAGCGACGATGGGTCTGTTTAATAACTTCATGGGTGAGTGACCACTCTCTTGATATTATTATTACATGGGAACAAATCACTGAAAATAGGAGTGTCGATTTTTTAGGGACATCTGGCAACTTAATATGATTCCAAGAAAATCGGATAGGTGATCAGTGTTAATTATTAAAACAAATGATACAGCGTATTTCAGTTAGGCTACTTCAGCACAGCTTCTAATGTTTAACGTCGAGTATAAGCCATTTTAACCTCTTCATTCTGTTTATCTAATTATTAAATTATACAGTAAAATGATGTGTTTACAGTACACACTAAATTTAATCACCGATAATTTTCAGAATGTTTGGCTATTTCTGATCAGTGTCTGGCACCTATTGCAGATTGGAACACGGGGAAGTCGCATATTTAGTGATAGGCTAATTTAGACCTATAAGTAGATAAATAGTGATAGTTAGGCTAATTTAGTCCTATAAATATTGATATTTAAATATTTACTGTATTGATATTTTTTACTGATATTTAGGCTAATTTGGGCTTATAAGTATTTATAGGCGTAGGGATCAAATGCTATTTCGTATGGGTTGTGAAAACAACAGTAGAGAACAAACTAGACCTACAACAGTGTAGCTTACCTTTCTACTGAATCAACACGAGGATTTATTTGTGGAGTTTCAAATGTTTATGTCCATATCACTATAATGAAACCACCGTGTTGGACTGTGGACTGTAAAGATTCCCAAGATTAGTTTTAACTCTCTTCACGTCTATTCGATGTGAACTAATAACACTGAGGCTTATTTAAGAACGTAATAGGCGTCCAAAACGTTCATAGGTCTGTTGATCATCGTTTTTGACTCTTGGTAATCCCCGCCTTATACAGTATCTGCAGCTTGCAAATAAAGGTTTTCGCCGACATTATGCAAATGACCTCGAGTTGTTAGGTTTGACAAGCTGACAAAATTTATCTACGAGCTTTGTGTATGAATTGGACTTTTCTTCGCAAGCAAAAGCTTTTAGTATGCGTGTGGTAACCACTGATATGACCGTCCTGATCGGTGGGCAGTTTTCCGATGTCTGAGAAAAATTTATAAATTGGCCTCCCTTGCAAGCCGAAGATTTTAAACTTTCTTCCTTTCACTTTGACAACAAACTGATTATCCAACGTCCAGTCCAGGGGTGGTTAGTTGGTTGCTTCTGTTCTATGTCCTTCTTTCTACTAAGGGCATTGAGAGACACAGGTAGGCCCTAGATGGAAATATAGCCTTTCAGGAACATCAACTGTGCGAGGTTTCTGTCCACTTACAAACTCTTCCGATGCATGGTGCATTTTATTCGTATACCTCCTAGGCTCCTAAATACAAACTTTGCACGTGATACAAACTTTTCAGTAATATTTCAGGATGAATTACATTCCATTAGAGTTTTTTTATATTTCAGTTTATTTTTCGCCCAATCCCCGTAAAATTTTTAAATTATTCAGTTAAAATTTTGCACTGAAGTACCTATTGACGAAAGGGGACTCATGAACTGAGCATTTGATACACTCCCTACAAATTAAGGATCACCTGAAGATCAGGGCTCCCAGCCTCAATTACCAAATGATATCTTCGTTAAAACTAATGAAAATATCACGACTTAACCTAACCAGTCGTCAAGGGCGTACAGTTGATTTAATTTATTATTATATTTGGTACTGTAAAGCAAAAAACAAGAATACACGGGGACCCTGATTTTCAGGTGATCTGATAACGGTGATAACGTGGCTTATCAAAATAAAAAAGTTTGACCTGCTCTCAGCTTTCGATGTTAAAGAACATTGGACTTAATTAAAATTCTGTTTAATTCTTCAGAATTTAAATGAGTAGGCCTAGGCCTTATAAGCTGATATGTAAGTTAGTTTCATCGTATTGTAATAAAAACTCGTTAATAAATAATGTTGCTTGACGAAATGTATAAGTTGAATTCTAGAATACCATTTTATGGTTAATTTGTACTTGTACTGTAGAGTGTCGAACTCGCACTCAGATGGTCCTGGGGTTGAATCTCGCGGAAGGCGCAAATTTGTGGACAAATATAGAACCAAATTGTTTCCGTCGACCCAGCAGTACGTAAGGATTTCAACACTTTGGGGGGATCTAGCTTTTCGCCTAGAATATAAGTGATTGGCGGAGGAGGCTTGTTTACGAGCCAATAACCCAGAAAATCAGATAGTGTTTACGGGTTGTTATTCAGAGTTGATTCTCTTTTTCTTTTATCCTTTAATAATAATGAAATAACTTTCATTTAATAAGAAGCAGTTAGGCCTATTTAAAATTTGGAATGAAGGGGGCAGGGAGATTTTTTGGAAATGACCAATTGGAGGGTTTTTTTCTCGACCAATCAGATACAATGCAGTATTATACCCTTGGGCCTCGAGACTTCTTAGGAAGAAAGTTTCAAGACTGGTTCATTTATCTGCTAAATAGTTTGTGACGAAGGTTGCAGTTAAATGTGTGAGATATATAGACTCTTTCACCCTAAGAAATTAATTAAATTCAGACTTGTATTCTCATCCTTTGTTTACTGTGATAACAAAGTCTTTCACTCCCAATATTTTAAGCTAAGTTTGGGTTCGATTCGATGACAGATCCGTAAGCCAAATTAATATCTTATCAATAGATTAGTTATTAGGCTAGAAATACAGGTCCCAAAGTAATTTGGTGTCAATATAGGCTTAGGTTGTAAATATACCACTATTGATATTTTGTACCGTTGAACTTTAGGATTTAATTAAACTAGGAAACTTGATACTGCTTGGCATGTTAACGCTGTCTGGGTAAGAATTAATGAACATTATATCAAACTTTCATTGGTAATCCGGAAGTGTTTTGTTTTAATTTTTCCAGAATCAAAAGGCGTTGAAACTTATTTTTCGCGGAGTGGAATCCATTTGATTATTGATAATTTATCTAAACTGATCCCCAAAAGTCGAAGAAAATAACTGTTGCCATTTTTATAATTTCGTGTTTACTACGAAAGTAAAATTTTAAAGCCTCAGAGTTTAATTTTCCACGTGTCATTTAATTCTTCCATTGTTTAAAAAATTATTCAGTATAACTTATACCTTACGAAGTTAGATGCCTATCTACTATGCAGTAATATTTTAGGGAGTACTGAGCCTTGTATACAAATTTTTATCCCAGCATGGGAAGCGTGCGTTTACAATAGATTTATAATTTAGTGAATGATTGCTAAGACAGTAAAAATCGTGATTCATGGTTTTTATAGATTATTGTTGCAGTTTACAGACTCGTAATTCCTCGTAATTGGTTATAAATAAAACTTAGAGAATGCTTTTGTAACATTAGTTAAAACTGTGTTAAGATTAAAGATCAATTTAAATTTTGTATTTGCGATAAAGATTTTTTTTTACTTTTGTTTCAATGGGTTTCGGGTACAAATTTTGTCTGAATTTGTTCAACTGCAAATCTTGGAGTCAAATTGATTTATTCTTTTGACAATTACGGCACTTATACTAGTCGTCGGTGATATATTGGCGACTGATTGATTGCGGGAATCGGTGTGTTCCGAAACGTTAGCACAGTAAAAGAAAGTAGGATGTTTATTGCGTCTTTACGAAGATGGTTCAGTATGATTTGTTAGTATTAGGATATGTTAAACTGGTGAAGCCTAGGTCCTAATTTACTTCTCATTTAATGTTTTTGGCACTTTCCGTTATACCCCCACAATTTCTTTCCTGGTTAGGTCAACTGTACACCCTTGACAACTGGTTAGGTTAGTCGTGATATTTTCGTTAGTATTTCGTTAAAATATTTGGATAGAAGTATCGTCACGTTCAGAATATCAAAAGCAAATATAATTATAAAATATTAAAGCATAATTTTCTCTTTGATATAAGTCACTATGTTCGCAGATGCGTCCTTACCAAATTATGTAGATTTGAATGACATTTTTGCAGCATTTTTTTCCCGCCCTTCCAATATTTGCCTGGTGACGTCATGAAAACATGATATATGAGCTAGGCTTTTTAGGTTACTACTTCCACTTGTTAGTTTTTCATAGATGTTGGTCGCGATGACATGTGAAGGGTGCGAATATTACTTTGAGGATTTAATATACGAAGTGCATTCTAATGACTCCCGAGCAATAGAAATATTTACAAAACACAATATTTTACCATCGACCCGTAAGTGCGAATTGTGCGGAAACGAGTGCTCGTTAGTAGAATCTTGCCATAGATTTAAGTGCAACGCGTATTCGAAAATTGCGAAGACTAAAAGACGCCGGTGTTGTGGATTTACCGTGTCTCAATTCAAACAAACCTGGTTGGATAACGTTCATCTTTCGCCAAGTGTTGTTTTGAGATTCATAAATGTGTTTTTAAGACCGATCTTTTCCCGGGAGTATTGCGAGGTTCATTTGCGGCTCTCATCCCATGCAATCGTTGACTGGAAAAGCTTTTGCCTCGAGGTGTGTGAACATTGGGTTAATAACCAAGCACCAATAGGTGGTGACGGTGTGGTCGTTGAAATAGACCAGAGCAAATTTGGCAAGCAGAAATACCAGCGTGGGCGTGTTGTTGAAGGCGTGTGGGTTTTCGGTGGAATTGAACGGGTGTCAAAAAAAAATTTTTTAGTGAAGGTGCCAAATCGAACTGCCGAGACATTGATTCCCGTAATTCAGAAATTTATTAGACCTGGCAGCATTATTTACTCGGATTTGTGGAAGGCGTATGCTGGCATTTCTGCTCTTCCACAAAACTATACCCACCATAGCGTCAATCATTCGCTTAATTTTGTGGACCCGGACAATCGCCAAATCCATACGCAAAACATTGAACGCCTTTGGAAAACGGTACAGGATTGGATTCTTCGGCCTGGAAACCTTGACGCGTCCTACGAGAAGTACCTCTCTCGCTTCCTTTTTCTTGCTTCCCATCCAGACCACGGAACAGTTCTGCACCATTTTCTCGTCGCTATTTCTCGTCTGTATCCACCACCTAATCCATAATAAGGTAATATTCTAGGTTAGGTAAGGTTAATTAATACCAAAAATACGTTTTTCTAGTAATATTTGATGTTTTGCTTAGATTTTGACCTCCATTTCCCTTGAAAATGAGCCAAACTTCAAAGTACTATAACTTTGTTGGATCTCATTTCCGAGGGAAATGGAGGTCAGATTTGAACAAATCTCATCAAATACTACTAGAAAAATGTATTTTGGTGTGTAAAATGACTGAACGTGTCTATATACATAATTACCAAATATTCCTTAGTTTGAACGAAAATATCACGACTTAACCTAATCAATTGTAATTGATGACTTAAGTACTGAAGTTCAGATTTTATTCCAAGTAAAATTTGTGATGTGTCATCGGATCGGTAATGTGAGAGTTTAGTTTTTAAGCAGACGATAATACTGTAGGTCGACGGAAACGGTCTTCTCGCGTCATGCGTAAATTTACTGTGTATTAAGCGAATTGTATTGAATATTTCGCCTCATTTTTATTTTAGGATCGAGATTATGCAGTATCGTATATTGATCAGGAATATTTAAAAATTTGAAGGTGGTGAATTTTTTTGCAGTTCGAAATTTTATTTTGGGGTTTAGTGAAGTATGTCTGTCAGTATGCTATTCTCATAGTTGATGGAAAAACTCTTATTTGCAGTGTGAAACGCTCGTACTCTTTGTTCAACTTGATAGTTCTAGTAGTTTGGTTTTTTTTTATTATGCGTGTCGGAGTTAGGGAGAAGGATTGTTTATACAGATTGGCAAAACGGTGTCTTATTAATATAAATCGTAAATAAAAGGCAATATTTTTGCTGAACTTATAAAAGTTTAGCTTTGAAAAAAGCCTTTATTATTTAAACGTTAATTCATATAGTATCCCAAAAAAGAGAAGTTAATGTTTTAAATATATTTTATTAAATCTAACTTAAAATGTTCAAATATTCTTACGAACGGTAAATGATTATGCGTTATTGTAATATAACTCCGACTACCACCGGAAAGGCTAAACAGGCTTTATTATACAGTTTACATTATAAGTCTCATTTCGATAATTTGTTATATTGTATTGCCTGTGTTTTGCGATAAAGCTCATTGAAGATTGAGAGAATTGCTTCTGGCTAAGTGGAAGAAAACGAAAGAATACATCGAAAAACGTACTGAAATATTCCACTTGCTGAGTTAATCAAAAACGCTACAATGTAAAGTTTCACAGCTAACTCGGGTAATCATTCTCAGATGGCAGCAGAGAACGAACGCTCAAGACGGGGAACGTGCGTTTAATTTTCATTAAGTTTTGTGAATAAGTGAACTCAAAGTATAATGGTAAGCCTACTTCAACAGTAAATAGGTCTAAAGGCTTCTAATAAAAGTGATAAGAAGTGGGCATTGGCCTACTGTCACAGGGACCAGGCTGTCACGCCTACGTCAATAATAAAACAGGCGACGAATACCAAAAAAACTAAAGGTGGGTAATTTTAACCGTATCTGGTGTCGACCGTGGGACATCTGGCCGACTTTCCATTCTATCGACAAATAATTAGATTTGGTTTAAGATAGGTTGGGTTAGATTTTTAGTTTGTTTTCGTCTTGTAGACCAAGTTGGTACAGTATATACTGTAGATCCATCTGGTGTAGGCTTATTCAACCGATCCGAGACTAGACAACGAACCTAACCTAAACTAGGTCTCGGAGACAAACGTACTCTAAAGCAGCGGTTCTTGTGTGGTGAAACTCCTTTTTCTGTTGCACTTATCGCGCGCGCACGTTCGTTTATTTCAGGATGACTTTGCCTATCCACTCGGATGGCCTTTCAATTTTATATGCGTAGTTTCTCTCGGCTTACTTGAAGCCCACTTTGAATTTCAAACTTTCAATGTTAATTTACCCTCAGCTTACAAGAGGCCTATTGCAAGGTAGCATAAAACAACTCCCTCTTACAAAGTTTATTTAATTTCGCTCAAATTAGGACATAAATTGAAAAGACATATACATATGTACGATTACTCAGTCAGTGGTGTAGTAATTTCTTCAGTGGGGTAACTCAGTAGGGTAACGCTAAAAGTAAAATAAAACCAGTTGGGTAACGCTAAAAGTAAAATAAAACCAGTGGGGTAACGCCGTTACCTTGCGTTACCCCCGGACTTCACCACTGCTCAGAGTATATATTCCCAATTAAATTCATAATGTAAAAATTGGCGGGGGCGTGCCGGGTAGGGAAAACTTGTCATTCGTCATTCTTAACCTCGTATAGTGTTGCACCTATCATCAGACTCCGAGTCCGTTGACTGTTGGAACTCGGTGTTATTCACCGTGAAGCACACTGGCAGCAAAAACCCTCCCTTTGGCACCCGAAGACACATTGAATGCCAGTATCAATGTGGTAAACTTTGTAAAGACCTGTGCACTGAACACCCGACTGTTCACAGAACTCTGCCATGACATGGGAGCAGACCACCAAGCATTGCTTTTTCATACCAACGTCCGCTGGCTATCAAAAAGGAGATATGCTGGTTCGTGTTTAAGAGCTGAGAGATGTGAAGTGAAGAGGTTTCTTGAAATACAACAGAAATTTGATCTCGCCGTCTTCAATTCGGACGGCTTCCAGATGCCTCTGGCTTATTTTGTCGACATCTTTGAGGCTTTGAACTCTCTCGACCGAAAACTCTAAGGCAGGGACCAGAATATCATGAGCCACTATGTCGCCATTCGAGCGTTCGCTGCCAAACTACAATTATGGAGGCGTAGAGTTCGGTGTGGAAACGCAGCATCTTTCCCACAACTCGACGAGGCACTCGAGGGGGAGAACATGGCTGATGATCTCAGAACATTGACAGCCATCTTGGCATGCTAGAGGAAGAGTTCATCCGATATTTTTTGGATCTTCATGAGAAAAGTTCCGAGTGGAAATGAATCTGGAATCCGTTTGCCACCGCTGTGGAGGATGTCCCTGATACGATTCAAGAGTTCCTGGAGATGAAATTCAGTTCGTCCGGCCAAGATGATTTAAGTGTCTACCTTTGGAGAAGTTTTGGGTGAAATATTTGCGAGTGATCATTCCTTTTTCTTGCACGTACCTTCGTGAGACGGGCTTTTCAACGCTTGTTGCTGTGAAGACCAAGTGTCGAAGCAGGCTGAATGTTGAGAGCGACATGTGGTGTGCCTTTTCTTCGACCGCACCAAGGATTCAAATGCTTGTGGGGAAGAAGCAATGCCAACCTTCCCATTGATTACGGTTATGGGTGAAATACGATCGATCTTGTAATGTAAAAAATATTGCCTTCTCACAAATACAGGTTTTTTTTATTTTTTTATTTATCCAATCTAGAAAGGCATTAAAAGCAATAAAACTGGAATCGCTGAAAATTTTTCTTTGGAGTTTATGGGGCGCCACGGGTTGAAGGTTGGCCGTTGAGGGGCTCGGCTCCACAAAGGTTAAGAACCGCTGTTCTAAAGCAAAACTGTCGGGTGATTGTCTATTGTTTAGACACTAATTCTGTTGGAAATTTCTACCAAATCGTTTGGTATTAGACAAACGAGGACCGATACGTTTTCATATATATATATATATATATATGGGATGAATTTCACAATAAAACACGTGAAATGAATGAATGCTGCAAACCCACAAGGAAAAAGAAAAACGATTCCAAGGCCTTTCGTGTATTCAAACCTACACCGCTTTGAATACACGAAAGGCCTTGGAATCGTTTTTCTTTTTCCTTGTGGATTGCAGCATATATATATATATATATATATATATATATATATATATATATATATATATATATATATACAGGGTGATCGAAAAGTGTCTCCGCAGTAGTAATAAGATATTTACTTTATTGAAATTTTACATAAGGAGATATAAGAATTCTATAAATGTATAAATAATTATATATATATCTCTATATCACACTCTAAACAGATAATAATGATATGTCATTACATTTATAGAATTCTTATCTCCTTATGTAAAATTTCAATAAAGTAAATATCTTATTACTACTGCGGAGAGACTTTTCGATCACCCTATATAATTACGAGGCATGAGGGTAGTCGTGAATGGTTGATAACCTGATAACTGACCAATTATAGTTAGTTTTTAAAATGATTACGACCCTTCCCGGACTTGCCATGTACATGGAAAAAATAGGTGGTAACAAACATTTAGTTTATATATAATGTGCATGCAGACATTTTGCGGTATTTGGGGTGGTAAACCTTCGTTTTGAAGACGAGTGGTTACCGAAGGACAAAGAAATTGTTACTTCTGAAAGTCTTATTAGACCTACACCCGCCAAGTTAGCTTAGTGGTAGAGTGCCGGAATTTCGGATCTCGGCAATTAAGGGTGCTTCTCTCTGATCGAGTAGAGGTTCGAATCCCACGTGAAGTTGTAGCAACCTTCATAGACGCTATGAAGGAAGTTGAGCCCCCCAAAATGGTATTCTTAAAATAAACTATGCAAAAATGTTTTCTCTTTCAGTTTTCAAGTTTAAATTTAGAAGTCTTCGATTCGTACATCATTTCTTACTGTGACGAAGACGGTGATAAGGTAATGACTCTTCCTTCACTTTTAAACCGAATTGGATTAGTTAGTTAGGGTAGGGTACTGCAGTAAGTCTATAAGTAGAGTTAGTGGAGATGAATTTTGCCTAAGAGGATTCGAACAGGGGCAACAAGCCTGACCTCCGTGAAATGAGGAATCATCGCACGGAACATTTCATTGAAAGGTAAGGCATAATACTTAGGTCGTAACTGTAAATCTTGGCCGCCTCTTCAGGAATAGGATAGAACTTAAATTATAATTTAAATGGGAGACTGGCTAAATTAGGATCTAGTAATAATTTAAGTACATTCATTTTTAACCTGAAGAGGGGTTAATTTTAATGGTCGTCCGGATCGTCTGAGACTAAGTATTCTAAATTAACCCCTGGGGGTAAAATTAACGGGCTGTTAATTTTAACACCAGGGGTTAATTTAGAAATTGTTAATTTAGAATACTTGGTACTCACACGACCGGACGACCATTAAGATAAACCCCTGCCAGCGAGTGGATAAAATATACTTTTGATATAATTTACGATGGCTCTGTAATGGGGGTTTACCCTTATTTTCATAACTTGGTATCATATACCCTTTAACTTTCATGGTTATGAAATGAGGGTTTAATTTCAGAGAGTACTTTGTGAAATATTTTAAGAAATGCATTGGAATAACCATCAATAAATTGTGCAAACCCCAATAAACTAGCTTATAAATTGTCTTTAGCGGCCGCGTCCCGTTTGATCAACGTAGTTAAGCGACATTGGATCTATTTAGTAGTTGGATGGGGGACCCCCCTCCTGCCTTTATGGATCTTTGCCTTTACGGAGGTCGTTTTAATAATACGATACAGTTAGAGCAGTGGTTCCCGAACTTTAGTCATTACCCCATTTTCATATCGATACTTTCATAACGATCCTCACTCCTCAGTCCCTACCTGTACCGTACCCCACGTAAAGCCAGTCCTAGTGTTGCCATGTCGTTTATTTATGCACTTTCTGTACTTTAGAAGTACTTGCAGAGTACCAAAATACCCCAGAGTAATTTACCCATAGTTTGGGAAACGCCGAGTTAGAGGTTAGGGCTGCCAACTTTTGTTAAGACGTCGCAGCTCGCATGACCCGTTTATGAAGAGATGAAGGTTAAATATCTCTTCTTTTTACAGATTTCAATTGAAAGTGAAGAAGATTATCACGAAGCTTTAAAGGTACGCGTTTTATTTTAATCTTGAAACTCCCAGGTAGGCTAAATAAATAGGCTTGGTTAAATTAATAGGTAGCCTCTTTATTTGCTCGGTTTGTGTACTGCAGGCCGTTTGAATTAATTCTGTTTTGAGTAAGTTTTAGATTTTGCATTCTTGCTCGTATGTTAGGCCAAAGCCATAACCATATGCAGACTTCATACAGGTTTAAGGCGTAATGAGAGAGAGAAAGAATCCATTTTCTGTTCACCTTACATGTAGTGGACACAACGCTTAACCCCTTCATTCATTCGCGCAAAATATAAGATAGTTTTACACTGGTTACAATAACATACCAGAAAGACTGAAGTGTTTAACTCGGGACCAAAATTGCTAATCATTTTGACGTAACATTTAATTGTGAATTTGTTTCATCCCCAGATCGCCAAACTTAAGGCGTGCGAAGAAGAAAAGCTTTCCCTTTATATATCCCGAATCGGAGGAGGATTTCCGAGTTCGCTTCGCTCGCTGGTTTCTTCAAGCCTTCGCAGAGTGAACTCCGTTGGTGGGACCAAAACGAATGCCGCCCTACAGCAACCACAGAAGAAGGACGTTACTACATCTACCAGTTTCCACTGTTTAGGTGGGTAACCGTTCATTCATTCCCCGACTATGAGTAGTTATAGGCTTTATAATAAGACTTGGTTAAGATACTAAAAAAAAGTGCAAAACTGCAAAAAGGACCCGATCAATATGATCTGTGGGGTTATTCCATTGAGGATTCTCATTAAATATGCACTAATTTTAGTTCATTGAAGTACAGGGTGTCCATAAAGTGTGTACCCTATGGGAACTACACTGAAACTCTTACTCGGTGAGAAATCCATTTTTTTATGGAACCATATTATAAATATTAAAAATGTTCCCAATACAGTTGAGAGTTAATGAAATTAAATATAATTTCCACTGGGCAGAGACACTTTTAAGGGACACTTGCTATCACTTACTGGAACATTCATTTCGGTTTTGAATATTTTTAGGCTGTCCCGTATAACGTGTCTGTAGATCTGACCGATTTATCCAGCCGGTGAATTCCGTGAATGAAGTCCAATTTCATAGTCCCCATTCGACCTCGTGCAAGTCTGTTTTAAATTTCAGTTCGACCTTATGCTCATATACTAGTTAATTTTTAAAAAATCTGTGTAATAGCCTATACAGTTTAGATTTTAACTGAAAATGATTAACCGAACCTAACCTGAGCTAGCGTCCGTAGCCCAGTGGATAACTCCGCATCCCTATAAACGAAGGGAAGACACTGAAGTCGTGGGTTCGACTCCCGATGATGCTGGTTAGTGATAATCTAATAGTTAGTACACTGGGCCTCATTAGTCTGGCCTGAGCGCTGTGACAATTTCTGGATCTCGTCACCCAGTATGAATTACATAAACGTGCGCAAAGTCGAGCTTCTTGACCTGTACAAGTCAATTCTGATCTTCTGTACTTTTATCATTAGAATTAATTCGAATTTCGTGATATATACGTTTGACTTTATTCCAATTCGACATTACGCAGGTTCGCGCATTTTAAAGAGACCAAGTTCAAATATATCGTAAACCGGGGTAATTCGGGGTCAAGTATGGGGTAATTTTGGAAACGAGAAAAACTTGAAAAGCAACCAAGAACCACCTGAAAATGTCAAATAACCTTGGTGCCAATCTTATTGTTTATAAAAAAAATGGGTCACCCGAATTACCCCGTTTTACAGTACATTTCTGATCTTAAATGAAAAAGACTTAAAACATAATTGAAACTAATTTATAAACTAACTACACTAAAACTTGAATTAAATCGACCTGCTAAGTAATAAAGTTGGAAGAATTTGGTGTCTACTTTCATGCAAACCGATTTCGCCTAGGTCGACATTGTGGACATTTTCTCTAGGGGTCTACTTCGGATCGATATAAGATACGGTTAAAATATATTTGAAGTCCGCTCAGGGTTCTCGACAGTGTAACTTGGGTGGTACCGTTATGCAAACGGTTCTAAACGGTAACCTGGTTATTGTAATAAAACTTAATAGTAACGGTATTTGTATAAAGTACATCCACAGACCATGGAACTCTTCTCTTAAATTCTCTATGGAATAGAGGTGCACTATCCATCCGGCCGGACCCTTGTACAGTACTATCAAAAGCTCTTGGTCTTTAAATTTTTTATGAATTTCCTGTGTGTGTAATATTGTACATACCGTATATAGTTGCTGCCTGAAAGATAGTTGCATCTCATTTTCGGCACGTAATGTATACTATCTATTAATATTAAAAATTATTACTGATTAAAATTCATTTAAATGTTGAATGTTTAAAATTAAAGGATATCTCTAAAATATATTTTATAGCTCCGAATTAATTTTCATTATTTCAAATATTTTCTTTATTCCATAACGTAACCTTAATTAAGAGTGTCATTCTAATTAATACTGGAATTCACTTAAGCTAAATTAGCATGAGAAGAGGTTCACACTTGATTTAAAGAAAGATTTCTTTGAATTTTGCTTGCTTACTGCGCATGCGTTACAGTGGTTTGTATTCTTTTTGACAGAATTTAAAATCGTGGTTCTTAGAATGCCTACGTCATTGTTGATAAATTTTTCTTTTTTTTTTCTTTAAGTCTTTCTCCGTAAACTTGTGGCAAAAAACAAATCGCAGAATATTCGAAGTTCTTAATTGCTAATTTCAGTTAATTTTTAATTAAAACTTCAAATGATAGATATATATATAATATATATATATACAGGGTGGGCCGTAAGTTTCCATACATAGGAAAAATAAACATTTTTTTATGGACAACCATTTTTATTTATATAATATGCTCTACATGGTTGCCATTGTTTTGAAAACACATTTCAATACGTGTTCCCCACTGTTGATGAACACGCATTAGCACAGTTGACGTTATGCTTGTAATGGCGTTGGTGATACGTTCCTTTAGATGATTTATGTCTCGTATCTTTTCCTGATACACCATGGCCTTCAAGTGCCCCCAAAGATAGAAATCAAGGGGGGTGAGATCTGGGGATCTGGGAGGCCACTCCACAGGACCACGCCGACCAATCCAAGCATCCGGAAACTGCTGATCCAAATACCGACGCACGTGAAGACCATAATGAGGTGGAGCTCCATCTTGCTGGAAGTAAACTGGGAAGTTACCTTCCTCGTTTAGCAGGGATGGGAAAATCTCTTCTTGCAACATGTTAAGATACCTTTCGGCATTAAGATTTCCACTGACAAAAATTGGTCCAATAATTCTGTCACCCCATATCCCGGCCCACACCATCACTTTACCGGCACCTTGCATCTTCGTCGGACTCAGCCAGTTAGGGTTAGCATTACTCCAATAACGTATGTTTTGCCGATTAACCTCTCCATTGACGTAAAAATTTGCTTCATCAGTAAACAAGATCTTACAAACGCATATTCTTAGGGTATCTGAAACATAAAACAAACGTTTAAATTTTCCTATGTATGGAAACTTACGGCCCACCCTGTATATATATATATATATATATATATAATTAGGGTGGTCCACTCTTATAGGGGTGGAATTTTTTTTTGTGATTTGTTTTTATTGCTGGGTTGTAACTTATGAGGATGGATGAGAAAACACCTCTGGGAAAGTTTTATTTGAATCAGTTAATTTGTAGGGGTAGCACATGACACTTGAAGTTTTGGTATAATCTGAAAATCCCAGCAAAGTTAATCTTGGTGACAGTACATGACTATTAGGGTAACTAACAATTCCCTCTGCACCTCATTTGATCTTTGTTTTCTCGCCCAGTTGCCAGGCTGACTTCAGTGGTTGAGGAAACTGCTTCCTGTAGTTAGCAACAACTTGCAGGAGATACTGCAGTTGTTCCTCATTCCTGGTGTGGCAGCCGTTGTATTCATTAATGAGAGCAACCCCCCCTCTCTGCATGATCGTTCACGACAGAGAGGTTTGCCACTGATTTCTTCGCTATTTGGTAATCAGGATCACTGTCCCAATCCCGCACCTCCTTCCTCAGGTATCCCACACCTGACCCCAGAGACAACAGCAGTCTCTTTGAGTTTGCTGTTGCTAGTGACTCGATTGAAGCCCCTCAGCAACACCTTTCCTTCTCTTCTGGCAATCAGGCTTTCCTTCAACTTCCTCCATCGCCTTCACCATTGCTGTTTTAGTCTCTTCAGACACCTCAGGATCGAAAATCGCGAGGCCCACCATCTCCTCCGAAAGATACCAAAGATGACCGCTGAGTTTTTTTAATGCCACTTCTGAAATTTTGGGGTCATGGTATTCCCGAAGACTGCAGAAGACTGAGGTCGCTGCGAGGCGCAGCAGCAGCTATTGGCGCTGTCATCCATGCCTGCAGGTAGATGGAAACAGCGAAGACACTGACATACTTAAGACACTTTTGCTCTCGTGGAGTGAGGGCTGGGATTTGTCCCCTGAACAGCCACATCTTCAATGAATAGATCACCTTAGATAACCATCTGGCTTGGTGCATGGGGCCAGGTCGCTTGAAGGTGTAGTTGTCAATGCTCCCTCCCAAGAAAATGATGGACAGATCGAGGAATTCCTGATAGTCATCTCGAAAGGATTTTGAGGAGTGTTTTTCCTCAGCAAAGCGGAGAATCCAATCTCTAATGGGGGCCAAGAGTCGATGCACCTCTTCATCATCCCATCCGGTGCCGTATGTTCCTGTGTCGATGAAGGTCCATTTGCTCTGAAACCTGCTGAACAATGGAACATCAGGTCCACTCGTTGGGCCATAGCAAGCAGTGAAAACTCCACCGATCATCACTTCCATGATGTGATGGCAGGCAGGCAAAATGGAGAAGGTCTTTCTTCAACTTCTGCTCCAACAACACACACGCTCCATTCAAACGACCAGCATTGGAGGCAGTGGTGTCGAAACACATCCCCACGACATATTCTTCGAGGCCCCAATCAGTCAATAATTCAAAAACTGCGCTGGCTTGGTGTTCTCCTGATCCAGTTGGTATTTTGGGGACTCCAAGGAGCTGAGATTGACCCGAAAAGGAGGAAATGAGCACAGGCAGCCGATCCACATGCGCATGGTCTCTGGTGTTGAGGAGGTCTGGAATAAGTTTTCCATCCCAGTGGATGATTGCAGGACCGGACTGAAAGGAAGCTTTTAGGCTACTGCAGATCATGATCCGATGTTGTTCTCTCTGCCGTTTGATGGAGGTCCGGGTGATGTTAAAATTCATTGGGCTGTGGCCAAGGCTCAATGCAGTCTCTGCTATTATGTAGGTTACCATCCTGTCCGTAGTGTGTCCGATCTAGGGCAGCAGCTAGATTTGATGTTATCACATTCTTGACTCTTTTCACATGTTTTGGAGGTCGCTTTCCACCTTTTGCCCATTCATCTTCGGTGGAGGATGACTCGTCAGTGACTGAGGATTCTGTTGAGGACACCAATACTGATGTACCCGACGTTGATGCACCTTCATTGACTGCCTGCAATACAATCGAAGAAAATGGACAATTAGTGTTAACGAACAACCTAATCATTGCAATCAAATGAAAGTAGGAATTTGAAGAACAATCTCACCTTTCTCTTTCGCATCTCCTCCTCCATCTTCCTGTGGGCAGCTTGTTTTTCTTTTTCTGCTGCTTTTCTGTCTACTCCCACCATGCATACCCGTCTTCCAGGCTCTCGCTGGGCCAGCAAGAAGGCCTTGTCTTCTGGGTTTTTGATTAGAGACAAGGCATCAGCATGTGCCATATCAAATAGGTTCCGAAGTGTCTCCTTGAATCCCTCTTCGTTGTACACCTAAATATAAATATATATAATATATATATGATAAATGTATTGACTATTGTACAGTATAATATGTCATACTCTCGAGAAACTATTTTATTTATCATTGATCATCCAACTCACCTGCTTCTGGCTGCTCCTCATTCGTCCTTTTTTTATTTTGATCCAATCTTGGTGAAGGTCCAAGATCTTTTGGATTGCTTTGTATTTTTCCCTTGTCGGGATTCGAGCTTTGTTCCAAAATATTTCAAGTTGACCCCACACTACTTGAGCACTTTCCTTCAACTCCTCCTTGAGATTAGTGTGGTGATGAAGGAAGCATGACAATACTTCTCCACGTGATGGTAATTTGCTTCCAAGAAGCTTGTCCTTCACTTTATATCCTTCAAGGAGATAAAAGCAAGAGCTTCGAACTTGTCATCATATATCCAACCACTAAACACAACCAATGAACACTACACCAATAATCTGTCAAGGAAAAGATGTATTACTGGAACTGGAACATAATATACAAGTAAATCTACTAGGTAGTGCAAAAGTGCAAAAATGAAGTAGTGTGTGCTACCCCTAAAAAGTGATTGATTTGGGAAAAAATTGGCCAGAGGTGTTTTCTCATTCATCCTCACAAGTTACCGCCCGGCAATAACAAAATCAAAACTTCAATTTTATGGACCACCCTAATATATATATATATATAATATATTCCCCGCAAGGGGGTTCTAAGCTAGTGCTCTTTGTGCGTGCTTGTTCCTGGAGGTTTCACGTGCGCCCTCCCGGCCCTAGCACCCAAGGTGATGGGGCTCGACCCTGTAGTCCTTGTCATCCTTGGTCTTTTTCCACTTCGACTGTCCCCTCCACCCTTTCTTTTTCCTCTGTCTTTCCTCTCACTTTTTCTTTGTTTTTCCGCCGAGATATGCCCTTTTAAATAGAGGCGAATCGGTTCTTCCCGAACTTAAAAAAAATATATATATATATATATAAAAATAAATTTTTAAACCTCCGGCTGTCCGGCCGGACTCTTAATAACAGAGCTGGACTGGCCGGCATCCGGCAAAAACTGAGTCTAATGCACCTCCACTATGGAATAATGGCCGAGACGTTTGAAATTGCCTCCCGACCAGAGCCACGCAGTTAATTAACAATTGACTGTTTTCAGATAAAGAAAACTCCAATAATTCAGTGGAGTCGAATAGCGATGAAATTTCCAATTCTTACGTCGCCATTCAAAATACAACGGAATTGAGTTCCCCTCAGGAAAATTATTTCGGGGACACGAACCAAATTTACGACAAAAATTTCTACGATTGTTTAAACAACCCCCAAACTCCCCAACTTACAGAAACCATCGCACAAGCCTATTCCGCTTATCCTCCTGCCAACAATAACTGGGATACAGAAATGGCGAGTCAGGACGAAGCTGTGAATTCTGTTAATGTTCCTCATTGGTTTAGCGCCTACATGAAGCAAGTAAGTCTTTATTTATTTTTTTTTTAAATGAATACTGTCAATTATGAGGAGTGAATTAACTCCGTTACAAATGCAAGCTTTCAACTTAGTCCTATATTAAGGTTGTATTAGAAGCCTTATTCTCTTCCTTCTCTCGTAATGAATATTTTTTCTCCTAATATATTTATCTTAGAAGGTTAGTGTAAATCTAAATTAGTTTAATTATAGGATCTTGTAGATTGAAGATAAGAGAAGGATATCGTGTCACAAAGGAAACAGATACTAAAATGACTCAAAAGTAGTCTTTTCCAGAAAAGGAAATGATACAGTGAGAGAGGAATTGGTTAGAGCACACTTTTTCGGGTTATTCTAAGGTCTTCGCACCTGGTGAAGACTTTAGTAAAGGCGGAAAGCTTGTGCTTCTAATGAATAAATTTCTTTTTGTAGTTTTATTACCTTCATTCATTCAACGTCTCGTAATTGACAATATTCACCTAATTACTAGCCTGCAAAATTTTAATGAAGTTAATCTCGCTTATTTTGTTTCATTCGGTGTGAAGCCTTTTTTTAATACGGCATTAAATGTATGTAAATGCTCCTTAAGCGTTAATAACCACACTTAAATAAGCTGGAAAAGGTATTAAATTTGGGATCCTCGACCATGAAGCAACGAGACGCGGGTTCGAGTCCCACTAGCTCCTAGTTTCCCCACTTTGCCCTTTCACATTCCACGGTATAAGGTGGTGTACGTTTTGCCACATTATGCTACACTTGTTCCCAGTGCCGTAACTAGGTGTTTGTGAGCCCGGGGCAGTGGGTCAGGGAGACGAGGGATATAAAATTTATTATATTTTATAATAGGCTATAAATAAAAGTACTAGGTTGTACACATTGAAGAAATTTGTTGACAAAGTCTTTAAGAAAAGAGATTCTGTACAATCTTTCTTTCATATAAAATAAAATCTAGAAATTAAGCTACAAATTCACTCTCCGTGCCTCAACTGATGCAAATTCATCTATAAGCATCATAATTTAACTTTCTTGCAGTTCCATTTTCTATAGATATAATGGCCAAATTAGAAAGACTTTCTTGGCATATTGATTACCTCAAATAATTTTAGTTTTAACTTGCTGAAACTTCGTTCACAAGAAGCTACTGTTATTGGCAAAGTAAGAAAAATGTGTAAGGTAACTTCAATGTTTGGGCATGATTCTGAGAAAGAATATTCATATAATAATTGAAGATCATAAGGAGAGCCTGACGTTATATCTGGAAGTATTGCCAAAGCTTGTTTGAAACTGAATTTCTGCTGAAATTTCGTGGACATCTAAAGTCCTGTCTATATTTCAATACCAAATCAGTCGCAGCCTTTCTCAACTGTTTCTTTTTCCACGAGTGAATGCCCAGAAAGAGAGAGTTAGTCAGATAATTCTTCATTTAAATTCTTGTATTCTCCATTCTTGTATATTCTCCAGTCTGTCATGAGGGAATCAAACTTTTTATCCGATATTCTGCTCCCAGACGGTTGTTTACTCATCTTTCTGATTTATAGGGAATCTAAAGTTGGTATTTTTACGTAGTAAGCCTGCACCGATAGAATACTCCTGTGGAAGGAAAAAAAAACTAGTCTTTTTTCAATGTATCGGGTCATCCCATAAGTAATGTCGTTTTTTAAGATAGATTAAGTTCAAATTAGTCTTACTCGGTTTAAGCATAAATTTTTCGAAGGTTATATCTAAGGAGATCTATCGTGTTTCGCTACATACTTTACAAACCTTGACCAGTGAAGACGTGTGTTTTGCTTTGTGAACCCCTCATAAACATGGTGTCAGAAGAGCATATCAGGCATATAATACTTTAAGAGTTCAAAAACGAGAATAGTGCTACTGAAGCAACGCGAAACATACAGGACGTTTATGGCAACGATATTCTGCATGTGAGGGAATGTCAAAGATGGTTTCAAAAGTTTAGGAATGGTGACTGCAGTTTGACAGATGCAGCACGCTCTGGACGCCCTGCTGAGTTTGATGATGACTTGCTGTTAGCCGCACTTGAAGACTGTTCAACAACTGTCGAAGAATTGGCCAAGAAACTCTATTCATCCCCGTCCACCATCCATCGACATTTGCAACAACTCGGGAAAGTGCCCAAGTTAGGAAAATGGGTGCCACATGAATTGTCGGTCGACAATCTGAGGGTGCGGGTAAACATTAGCGCACCTCTTCATTCCCGTGCTCCAAGATCGTTTTTGCACCGTTTAGTGACTGGTGATGAAAAGTGGATACTGTACCAGAATGGTAAGCGCCGTCGATAGTGGGTTTGTGCTGGAGAACCAGCGACACCACAGCCAAAACCAAATCTTCACCCTCGGAAGGTGTTGCTTAGTGTTTGGTGGGATAAAGGTGATGTAATACACTTTGAAACCTTACCACACAACCAAACAATCACCGCTCAAGTCTACTAAAAGAAAAAAGACGACCTTTGGTTAATCGGAAAGGAATCTTGTTCACCACGACAACGCACGTCCTCATACCGCTCGGATCACTTCTGCGAAAATTGAGGAGCTTGGGTGGGAGAAACTTCCACATCCTCCAGACCTTGCGCCTTCAGATTATCATCTCTTCAGGAGTCTGCAAAACTATCTTTACGAGAAACAGTATACTTCTTTAGATGACCTGCACACCAGTCTTTGTACGTTTTTTGCCTCAAAACCGCCTGAATTTTATAAACATGGTATTAAAAAGCTTGTAGGACGTTGACAGTGTCATTGATTCCGATGGAAAATATATACTAGATTAAAAAGTTTGTTTTTTGTCCTTCAAATTCCGATCTAAAAAACATTACTTATGGGATGACCTGATATTAAGAACGCTAATGCTTGTACATACGCGCTTTTAAATGGTTAAATTTAGTACGATGAAGTTGCAAAATAATTTGAAGCTATTTCATAATCTTTTTTCACTCGTATTTGTAACTTTCAAGGATAAGAGTTCCTTTCTAAAAACAAGAAAAATGTGCTGTATATTGACGTGTTTAGACCAATTCATTTTTGAAAACGTGGAGAACTTCTAGCGGTAATAAAACTATTGGGACAAAAATACTAATTTTTTTTAGCCTTAACAATGATGAGGGGTCGCGCGTCTTAAGGTACCTAAGCGCAATCACAGGCGAAAACGTGTTTTTGATGGATATCGCTATTTTCACCCTTCCTCTATCGCGTGGTTTGGGTTATAATGACCTTACTACACTAGAAGTATGGTTAAAAACCTTATGAAACGAACTACTATTTTTCACCTCTATGGAGGTGTAATACTTTGGAGGCGATTTCTGGCGAATTTTAATTTTGGCGCATTTTTTTTTTCTATTTTTTTCCTTTATTATTAAGGAAAAAAATAGAAAAAAAAATGGTAACTTTAAAAAACACCTTTTACAATAAAATGTGAAAAGGCTAACTATAACCACTGATAAAATTTTAAAATCCTATTAAATATATCAATTTTGTTTTGTCAATATAAATCTAAATACTCCCAATCTCAACTTCGCGACATATCCAGGTTAGTATTGAAAAAAAACTTGCACCAAAATTTTGATCTACTTCAGCAGGATGACTCAAATCTCTCCGTTATTTATTAGTCCATACAGGACAATTTTTTAAGTAAAAATAATATATCTTTGTGATTTGGCGGCCCCCACCCCCCTTCTGCTTGGGCTCCCGGGTCAGCAGCCCCTGTTGCCCCCCCCCCCCCCCAGTTACGGCGCTACTCGTTTCTTTTATGCCTTCTATCCCTGTTGCTAAATAGAGGTTACCTCCTTTATGGTGAATACGGTAAAGTCGGGGGTTCGATTCTCGATAGTACTGGTAATAATAAAACGGGAGTTATCGCAGTGGTCCGCATTAGTCTGGCTTGAGTGCTGCGTCAGTTTTAGTCCCCCCTCACTGATTACTCATTTTATGCGCAGTTCAGAGAGGATCTCTCCATCGAAGTTTCCTCAAAAATAGACGAAAGGTTCGATGAGGCTGTGGGCAGTATCAGTGCGACGGATGTTGAAACAAAATTGAGAGGTCTTCTCACAGGCTACAGTACAGAACTGCAAAACAAAGTACTTTGCTGTTGCAAAAGTAAGTTTTTTAATGTATTTTGGAAAATTTTAATTTAATATAAATACTCAAAAAATTTTAAAGAACTTTTTTTAATGATTTCTTGTTAATCCTTCAACAAACTTCAATTTTAATGTTAATATTTGAATATTAACCTACATCACCAGGTGGTGATGTAGGTGATGGTGATTTAAGAAAATCAAATCTTGTATTTTTTTGTTACATTTTTTAGATATTTGATATGACGTTAATATACATACCCCCAGTACTCTAGTCTGAATATGCCGTTGGAAGCATGGAGGCTTTTTAGGCAAAATTAATGATATTACTTGCCACTTTCACTATGTAATAAATAGTCATAACAAATAACGATAATAGCAATAAATAAAAGTTTACAAAATGTTGCAGTAATTTTAAATTAAATATAATTAATAAAAAAATTACGGGATTAAAAGCGTTGAATGAAATTAGCATATTTTAAATAGTTGATTATAAAATGGGAACTTCATTACTGTGGTGAAGTTGACGGTAGTGTACGTACACATCAGTAGGAGCTATTGAAGTGCTTTTTTAGTAATTTGCGAAATGCATTTAGTAATGAAGTCTGCCTGATATGCATGGGAATTGCATTCCATACATCTGCTCCTTGGAAAGAGTAAAGTTCCTACAGTTTCTGTTGTATAGTTAGGTTTATGTATAAAATCCCTGGGCAGTCTGGTATTATAACGATGGTTTTTTTGATGAGGGATGATTACTCTTTGAATTGATGTAGTATGTTTATTGGTAATTTGGAACTTATTGACAGCACCATTGAATTTGTAGAAGTCATTTAGTTTTTAAAATATTTAGCTCTTCAAAAACTGGGGGAATGTGACTTTGTCTGTTCTCATTATTCGAGTGTGTTTTCAGACATTTTTTATGAATTATTTCTAAAGGATGTTTTGTACATTTCTTTGGAGCCACCCCATGTTGTAATGCAATATAATAAATGTGGATGGATGAAGGAATAATGTAGGATAAGGAGTGCGTTTTGAGGAAGGGTCTTTTTTAGTCAAAATAATATGAAGAGAAATCTTTATATTTTGGATTTGATACGTTGTACGCGACTTTTGAAATTGGTTTTTCGTTTAAATTAGTGCATAGTACTTTAACCTCATCCACCCTTGCGAGAGTACATAGTATTCCCAATTTTTGAAAATTTGTACTAATATTCATGCAAGATGTCTGTCAGGTTCAATGAAAGTTTATTAGCACGCATCCATTTATACACATTTTCTAATTGCCTGTTAGTTTCATTAACCAGAAAGTCTGCGTTATGATGGGTAGTAGTAAGTGTGGTATCATTCGCGTATTGTACGCAATTTAATGTAGTAGAGGTGAAAATGTTGACGGTTATTAGAAATAATGGACCAAGAATAGATCCATGTGAAACTCCATTAGTGAGCATTGCCTTGTCGGATAAATTATCTTTTAATATGATGTATTGTTGGCAATTTCACAAAGGATTTAAAACAATCAGCGATATTTCCTCTTATTCCCTATATGTGAATTTTATTCAAAGATTTCATGCGAAAATGTAGTCTCGGAAGATCAAGGCAGTGTGTTTTTTGCTGTTTCAGTTCTGATGCAAATTTTCTAATAGCATGTTTGACATCTTCCATTGTGTATCCACCTAAACCCAAATTGGGTTTTCAGTTAATATATCATATTTGACTAAGAACTTAGCTAGTTTATTGTACACGATTTTTTTTTTTTTTTTTTTTTTTTTTTTTTTTTTTTTAAAATACCTGAAGTTGGCACGGAAATGGGGCGACAATTGGATGGAGTGTTTGGGTTCCACTTAAATACGGGCATACTCTGGCTTCCTTTAGACTCGGAACATGCCTAGTGTTACTGATTCATTAGCTTGCAGAGTGGTATTGCAACTTAATCGGATACTAATCTGTATATTTTTACAAGGATCATATTGTCAATCTTTATTTTTTAGGTCTTTTATCGCTAGAGAGAAATCGTATATTGGATCGATATTGGATCAAAGAAAGTTAGTTTGGATTTGGTTGTGGTATGTATTGTCGGTAGCGAGTGTCTGTAATTGGGATCGAGGCTGCAGTACTGGAGCCGATATTTGCAAAAGTTTTATAAATAATTTGGTCCCTTCTAGATTTTCCGCTTTGTGTGAGGGAAGACACGGGATTTATTTTTAACTTTCACTGTTAGTTAACTGTGTTCCTATATCCTTTTGGATTGGAATTTTGTTCATAAATTTTTTTAACAATAAACTGCTTTTGCTTTTTTAATAACTGCATTAAGTCTGTTACAGTACGTCTGTCCAGTAATAATCGGTTTTCCATAGTTTAATACTCTGTGAGTGCTGGTGTTATCCATTTCGATTTAAGAGGAAAGTTTGTTGAATATATCCATTAGTGGGCTCGAGAATGCTTGAAATTTTGTTCCAATGTAATGGTTATTTTCGGTTTGACGTCAAAATCTGTTATTTCTCTAGATTAGCATGGTGTATATAGGCAAGTGCTCCATGATATTTAATATAATTATACCCGAGATGCAGTCGAGAGGAGACTGCACCCGGATCCGATCTAGCAGAGTCGAATTTCTGTCATTGAAAAGTCTAGTTGGCTTTGTTAATAGCTAATTTAAACCACTTGTAGTCACGATGTTGTGAAGGAAGCTTGCGTTATGTTTTTGAATGCTCGTTATTTAAATATACTCTAGTAACACGGTTATCAGTATTACTCAAGGTTGAACTTATCGATATTTGTAATAAAATTTGGTACGTTACCAGTTGGTGGTAGGGAAATGCCTAAAATTGACTGAAGAGTGTTATGGAAAGCATTTAGATTTGTGTTTGAGGTACTTATGCTTGTCAGTTCTTCGATACTTTTACTCCTGTAGTTTGAATCTACAAATATATCGGGTCATCCTATAAGTAATGTCGTTTTTTAGATCGGAATTTGAAGGAAAAAAAAAACTCAAACTTTTTAATCTAGTTCTAGTATATATTTTCCATCGGAATCATTGACACTGCCAACGTCCTACAAGCTTTTCAATGCCATATTTATAAAATTCAGGCGGTTTTGAGGCAAAAAACGTACAAAGACTGGTGTGCAGGTCATCTAAAGAAGTATACTGTTTCTCGTCAAGATAGTTTTGCAGACTCCTGAAGAGATGATAATCTGAAGGCGCAAGGTCTGGAGGATGTGGAAGTTTTTCCCACCCAAGCTCCTCAATTTTTGCAGAAGTGATCCGAGCGGTATGAGGACGTGCGTTGTCGTGGTGGAACACGATTCCTTTCCGATTAACCAAAGGTGGTCTGTTCTTTTAGTGCAGTGTTCAATCGATCCAGTTGTTGACAGTAGACTTGAGCGGTGTTTGTTTGGTTGTGTGGTAAGGTTTCAAAGTGTACTACACCACCTTTATCCCATCAAACACTAAGCAACACCTTCCGAGGGTGAAGATTTGGTTTTGGCTGTGGTGTCGCTGGTTCTCCAGCACAAACCCACTATCGACGGCGCTTACCATTCTGGTACAGTATCCACTTTTCATCACCAGTCACTAAACGGTGCGAAACCGGATCTTGGAGTTCACGGGAATGAAGAGCTGTGCTAATGTTTACCCACACCCTCAGATTGTCGACCGACAATTCATGTGGCACCCATTTTCCTAACTTAAGCACTTTCCCGAGTTGTTGCAAATGTCGATAGATGGTGGACGGGGATGAATTGAGTTTCTGGGCCAATTCTTCGACAGTTGTTGAACAGTCTTCAAGTGCGGCTAACGGCAAGTCATCAAACTCAGCAGGGCGTCCAGAGCGTGCTGCATCTGTCAAACAGCAGTCACCATTCCTAAACTTTTGAAACCATCTTTGACATTTCCTCACATGCAGAATATCGTGGCCATAAACGTCCTGAATGTTTCGCGTTGCTTCAGTAGCACTATTCCCTTTTTTGAACTCGTAAAGCATTATATGCCTGATATGTTCTTCTGATACTGCCATGTTTGAGGGGTTCACATAAAGCAAAACATATTTCTTCACTGGTCAAGGTCTGTAAAGTATGTAGCGAAACACGATAGATCTCCTCTTAGATATAACCTTCGGAAAATTTGCTTAAACCGAGTAGGACTAGTTTAAACTTAATCTATCGTAAAAAACGACATTACTTATGGGATGACCTGATACTTACGCCACCTCTCCTATTGTTAACCCTACTTGCATGGTAATTTGTGTACCCTGGAATGTTAAGGATCTTTTCATTTAATCAGTTTCAGTTGTTGGTTAGCCGATCAGCCCACCCTGATCGAGCAAGCCGGCGGCACGCAGGTAACCGATCATTCTCTCCGGAGTGAAGCAGAGGTTAACGCACTAGTGATGTGTTGTGTTCTATGTTGTGGTAGAACGGTACAGTCTGTCATAATGTTCAATTGTTTGTGGTGTCCTGGCACAGGTGGCAGGCAGTGATGCCACTCCTTGGAATTTTTCCCAAGATCTTGGGATTTTTGTTCCCACCTTGGAATCTTGGATATAAAATCTTAAAACGTGGGTAATCTTGGAATTTTTTAGCGTATAAATATTTAATTATTAAATGTGCATAATATAATGGTAATAATATAAATACAATCCTAGCGTATTAATAGTATTGATAAATAATGGTAAGTAGCAATATTTTAAATGTAATATTGATTTAGCATGTAATTTTATGTAAATAATGAAATACCATATTTTGGTAACTAGGCGTTTGGCCTCAACTTTGGCCTTTTTTGGGAAAAGTTTGGCCTAACCTAGAAAAGCAGACCTGCAGACAAGATCAGTGGAGAGATCTTTTGTATATGAAAAGCTCAATCATTGACAAGGGTAAATCAGCAACCACTTTCTGGTATGATCTACGTTTAATTAAAGATGGAAATAATCATGCAAAGTTTGACCTTCTGTGAAGTTCATGTGCGACCTATTAGCCTTGCCTCACTCATCCGCGTGTGTGGAGAGGGTATTTTCACAAATGAACATTATAAAAACTAAGCAAACCAATAGGTTGCATGCCAAAACTGTTGCAAATCGCTTGCTGGCCAATCACGCTATTGCATATACATATACAGTTATTGAATATATATTCGTGTAGAAAATTTGGAATTTTTCATCACGACATCTTTGAATTTTTCAGTTTTGTGATTCGCAACACTGGTGGCAGGTGTCGTCTGTGGAGTTGTCTAGTCTGTGTTTGTCTGTAAGTTGGGGTGATGTCCACATCGGAATCGTACTAAGTTAACTCGATCCGATCTGCTCAGGCTAATCTCTGACCTGTCAATGGGTGGCGGCTTCGCACCTAGGACCGCATTCGGACCGATTCGTGTCAGTGCTTTGTGGGTTAGGTGTCTCTTTTCTGTACTGTGTGATGTCTGTGGGGCGTGGTATGGAATGGAGTATTTGATTATAATGCGTCTCTGGTGTTACCTTAATGGTGCAAGGTGTCTGTGCATGATTGTACATGTAGTGGCAAGGGTGTTGTGGGTTAGTTGTCGCTGCTGCCATGAATTGTTCTCCTCGTGTCTAATGTCCCTTAAATTTCAGTATTTTTGTTTGTGTGTGCAGATGTTCTATTGGTGGTGTTTGAGTGCATTCTGTAATGATACGAAGTGCGTTGTTTCGTATTGTCTGTAAGGTGTTTGTGTGTGTGAGATAATGGGTGTCCAGCATGGGCAAGCATAGTCCATAACTGAGCGAATATATTGTTTGTACAGGAGTGATGTTTCCTGCTGGTGTCCAAAGTTTGTGCCTTTGTTTTTAATGCCAGTTTCAGTTAATATAATGCACGTGAATTTGTGTGGTAATAACTTAAGGTTATTACAAATTCGTGAAAGTAGTTTCGGAGACTGCGAATGTTTAAGCTCAGGAAAGACGGGTTGTCATCGTTGTATTTCTTGTTTAAAAAGTTGTCTATTGAGATATTGTCGGAGTTTACTACGTTTACAAATTCAGTAATTTCATTTACAGTATTGAGAACATTTAAAGTGTTCATGATGTAAAGATTAGGTTAATAGAGGGGGGTATATATTTTTTGTTCTAACACCAATATATGCCCCCCCCAATGAAAAGCAGCAGTTGTAGTAAAGGAAGGCTGTCGGTATTTAAGAACTTGATCCACAGCGAAACTAGAGTTGAAAGTTAGAAAATTATAGAATTAGAAAAACTGGAAATTAAATTAATAATTAAATCAGTCTCAATGAATAATAATGAATGAATTCGTGATTAATTACATTTATATTTCCAAAATTTATTTTATGAATGATTTTAACAATTTTCTCGTTTCTATTTAACCCTCCAAGGCCCAGAGGTATCTTCAGACTGAATAAAATTGTCTGGCGTTAGCCAGAATAAAATCAGTAAAGTGACACGGGACGCTCGAGGCTTAAAATTTGCATTTAATTATTTCGGATGGATAAATAATCATTAAGTGATCCTTCTCGAAAGTATAGAGAGCTGTCTTAGCCACATTTGCAACACCGATTTCCGTTATATTAGCCTAAGCGACGTTGGATCTGTTTGGTAGTTTGATGAGTGACCGCCGTCCTCCGCGTTCAGATGTAGTGACTCGTAGATGGTTTGGATTCCACGTAAAGCTATAACTCCCTTCCATCATGTGAACTTTACCGTTACGAAGGCGGTTAAACATCAGCAAACATTATTTGAAAGTATTGATTTCAAATTAACTTCAAATTTCTTGTGTATTTTTTTTTTTTTTTTTTTTAAGCCTCGAATGGACACTGCCACAAATCATTCCAAAATCAGGCGTCGCTTTGCCCCGATAACTGTGAACACGTAAACTCCGAAGCTCAAAGCAAATGTGAGAGAGAGCAGTTGGCAACACCCCTGAGTGGCCTAAGGCTAGACCAGAGAGAGGATTCTGTGGATGGAGAGGGCTCGAACAATCAGGATTATTTCCTGCAGAAGTTACTAAAGAGGGAGCAAGAAATTTTGGACTTTTTGGATAGCACAAATGAGAAAATAAAACAGAAAATTAAAGTCAGTAGCGATTACACAGATTCACTGAGGTAAGGAAAATACTTTGAACAGTTATGAACATTGTTAATGGTTTGTGTAAGTTTAGTGCCTATTTTAAAACTCATTAACGATACGTGTCTGCGTAATTCTTTCACAGAAGTTGCCTTACCAAAGAGTTAGCAATTGAAGAGAGGGAGAGAGTGCTTGCGAGGATTGAAGACTTCAGACAGCGACAAAGTAGGACCACAAACGACATCAAAATGCTTCAGCAGTCGGTAAATGACTTGAGTATCAGAAACTGTTAAACCATCAACAATTACTTCCCGCTTTACGCTTTTTCCAATGTTATTCGCAGTCAAAGTGAGAATTGGCAGTTTAATCTAATCTAACCTATCCTAAACCCAACCCAATCTTTACTTAATCTGTCTCGACCTATCCTTAACCAATCCAGCCAAAGCAATCCTTAGCTAGGTCCAACCAAGAATCGAAGTAGAAAATCTGTGGATGAGAGTGGGAATGGCAATGCGTGGGAAGATACCCCATCAGCTCTAAATCTTTGGGTTTTTGTTGTCTGAAGAGAAATCCAGAAAAAGTGTTGTAATTTTATTACGTACGCTATGAACCTCTTCAGCTTCTTTGACCCATAGAAGCAGCCCCCTCCAAGTTTAGAAAATTTGACCTACAAAACGTGAACATGATGAGGTCTGTTCCATTATATCTATCACGTTTCAGATGGAGGTGAACAACGAGGGCATTATGCGTCTGACGTCCCAAGAACCTCTCCAACCCAAACAATTCGACGCAAAGTTCATCAAGGACGATAGTTTTGTCGATGGAAGCGAAGTGTTACCGAATCAGTATTTCAGGAAAGATTGGGCCGTGCAAAACACAGGATTGAAACCGTGGGATAACGAGGTAAGTTTAACGCGCTCGCGCACTAATAGATTAAGTAATATGTACAAGAAAGCTTTTATATTTTTTAGAAAGCACTGCTCCGCCCATACATCCATTCGGGGTACGAGCGTCTCGCAGTATCATTACCAAGGCCACAGGTGGAAGTGTGTCTTTAACAGAGTCGCTTCCGCAAGTGGTTGATCAAGAGTCGAAGCAACAATGTTATAATCCGATGTGCGATTCGTAATTATTTGCATGCTGTTGTTAGTTTGCAATGCATATACATATTTAGCTTGTAAAAAGCTAAATGATGTAGCCTTTGAACTTTTATAAAGATCTAACCAACGCGAATTGACAACATTGGTCATAATAAGTGGGTTTATTTAACTTGAAAGGATACGTCGTAACACCGCTTCCTATCAAATCGGCTAAGTTAAGCAACGTTGGATTTGTTTTGTAATAGAGTGGTGACCATCCTCTGGGTTTTGATATAGCGACTCGTAGATGGTTTAGATCCCACGTGAATCTGTGTGCGTGTACCCTTCGCCATATGCCTTTAATAGATGTTAGAAGGAAGTTAAAAAATCCAAAACAACGCTTACCCTCTATACCATTTTTTAGTTATATCTTCTCTTGACAGACATTCCTCGTATGCCAATCGTATCATCGCATGAAACCTTTCAAAGACAAGATTTTGTGTCCTCCTCTCGTGCCAGGAGATATTGGCAGAATCTCAGCAGAATTTACAGCTCCTGGTAAGTTGAGTGAGTGGAGTTGTTCATATTGTATGAATGTCCCTCTAGACGTAATTGTATTAAAGTTTGCCTTCTGACTTTATTTTATAGTTCAGTACAAAGATTTTTTTAAATATTCTATTAATCCATGCACGGTTAACTTATTTAAAATTGAGAATATAATGTAAACTTATTTCTTTTAGATTTTATTTATAGTGAGGAAGAGTTTAGAAATATATTTGTTTAGGGGGGTCGGGGGATTGAAAGTGAAAGTAGTGAAAAATGAATGAATGATTATTGATAGACGTTATGATAGTTCGAAATTTAAAGATCGTAAGGATACTTGTGCACGTTTCGTAAGTGCGTGTGCGCGCGCGCGTTTCAAATTGGTACGACTTTCAACTGCCGTTTTCTGGCGGCTTTTTTACTTGTCGCTTAGTTACTACTTCCGATGAGGGCTTCATGTCAAACCTATAAACATTTCGTCGATAGGAAATTCCATTGAGATGGATATTATAGGGCGGGTTGATATTTTGTATTCAAAAGTGACACCTTGTGGGGGTTTCGTATGGGTCATAGTAGTCACCCAGTAAAAATTTCGCGTATCCTAAGTCTCCTACCTACGCGTTTATTTTGGCTAATAATAATCAGTTTGCAGGTGGTACTCAAACATGGAATTGTTGAGGAACGAACTAGAGCGTGAGAGGGAGGCCAGAGTGAGGCCAGAGTGAGGCTTGAAGTATGGTGGTGCTCCTGACGGCAAAGTTAGAATCCCTTGAGCCTTCTAAGAAGTTATTCTTCAATCACGGCCCCTCCTGCCTCAGTTTCTACTAATGATATAAATAATACTAATAGCCCTCTTTCCCTAGTGCCCGACCCTTCGTGCAAGTGCGTAATGGAGCCCCATTGAGACAACCTAAGACTTGTCTACCAGTATTAACGAACAGTAAGTTTTCTGTTTTAGGCTTCGAAGACGTGAATGAACCTGAAATACGACTCGTTGGTGATTCCATTGTTCGAGGGCAGCTCGAGGAATTCTGCGGGAGGAACCCCCGTCGTAGGCGCAGTTACTGCTACCCTGGTGCAAGGGTGGAGGATATAACCAAGTTTTTTTTTTTTTTTTTTTTTTACAGACGGAACCTCTGAGGACAACATATTTTATTGACGTCGGTACTAATAACGTTCTAAATTCTAGATCGGAAGAGCTGCTGGCTAGGTACAGGGACTTACTAGAGCGACTAAAGGAAATAACTAAGATTGTAACAGGTATACTTCCTCGATTATCCAACGTAAGAGTTCTACAGCAAGGCGACCTATATTAACACTAACCTGAAGTCACTTTGTCAACAGGAAGGAGTGCATTTTGCGAATTTTTGGAACAGTTTTTACAGCAGGAGGGACTTGTTCCTCGGAGATGGACTTCACCTCAATGACGTTAGAGCTGCGCGTTTAGGAAGACTATTTCGTAATACTGTTTCTTCTTTTCAGGCTGCCGTAACTCGAACGGTCCCGGCGTAATTTCCTTATAATTTCCTTATAATTTCCTTATAATTTCCTTATAATTTCCTTATAATTTCCTTATAATTTCCTTATAATTTCCTTGCGCGCGCGCGAAGGTATCGCGGTTACAAACGATTTGAAGGTTCTATCCTTAAATGCTCGTGGCTACGAAATAAAATAAACAAATTTTTTCTTTAATTGCTTGTAAAGACTATGATTTAATTGCGATAAATGAATCGCGGCTTAGCACTGAAACACGTGACTTTGTAGGGGAGTATGAAATTAGAGGTTATAGACTTTTTGTTAAAAACAGAATAGGTAGGCGAGGAGGCAGTGTTATGTTGTATATCAAAGATAATATTGCGAACGTTATAGAAGCAAAGCACAGAATTCCAGAACCGATAGATTCGACTACAGCAGAACTTAAATTGAACGATTTCAAACTACTTGTTGCAGTTATATATAGGCCCCCTAATCGAACGGCTGATAACGGACGAAGCGTTATATCGTAAACTTAAGAGAATAATAGGTAGCGAGCAGGTCTTAGTTATGGGCGACTTTAATTGAGCCAACATGGATTACGATACAATGCGGGGAGACGCGGAAGGTAATAGTTTAGTTAAATTTCTCGGATAGCTATCTTATTCAAAAGGTTGGGGAACCTACGAGGTTGGACAGTATTTTAGATTGTTATAACTACGGACGATAGTCTAATCCCTGATCTTCAAGTAATAGAACCGTTAAGCAATAGCGATCACAATATGGTAGTTTCTCTCAGTAAGTTACTCGAAACCAGCTAACTCTACTAAAATTCATAACTTTTGAGCACGCAGACTTTTGTAAATTTAGAAATGAATTGTCATACGTCAATTGGGAAAACGTAATGGGGATCTCCAACGCAAAAATGTGGAAATCGTTTGAAACGGTATTTAGGACTATGAGAAATGTGTACCGTACAAGATTATGCGTGCGAAAGTAAATAATAAGCCCTTGTGGTTCCCTTCTAGAGTAGGGGATGATATAAGGAGTAGAGATAGGGCTTATAGGCTACATAGTGCGATAAAGACAATTCGTGGTTACGAAACAATTACATATCTCTAAGGCGTGAAGCGAAAAGCGTAATAAAAAAGTCAAAGCGTGATTTTGAAATCTCCGTAGCTCGTGACGGCAAAGAATAGGAATACGTCAATAATAGGAGTCCAGTAAAGAGCGTCTTGAGGCCGTTGAAAATTCTGACGGAGAGCTAGTTTCTGAAAACAAGCAAATAGCTACCCTGCTAAACGAATTTTTAAGTCAGTTTTTACAATAGAAGATGTAACGAATATCCCTACGGTCATAGACATACCTTTTGACAATGGTAGTACTTTAAATAGTGGTCAGTGAAAGGGAGGTAATGCGTCTATTTCTGAGGGGTGCGTACCAGATAATTTCAAGTTAGCAAATGTAACGCCTATTTTTAAGAAAGGCGATAAAGGTGCGGCGGGAAATTATAGGCCAATCGGTTTAACGTCTGCTGTTGTAGGTAAGCTACTGGAATCAATAATTAGGGATCGTATAGTCGAACACTTAGAATTGCATAAACTAGTTAGAAATACGCAGCACGGTTTTAGGCGAAACAAATCTTGCTTAACTAATCTTTTAGAATTTTTTCAAAGCGTGGTTGAAGTTTAAGATAGTCATTGGGCGGTAGATGTAGTGTATTTAGATTTTCAAGAAGCGTTTAATACCATACCGCCCAAAAGACTTTGAAAAAACTAAGGCTCATGGAATCAGGGGTGTAGTAATAAAGTGGATAGAGTGGTTGCGAGGTAGGAAACAGGGTGGTCGTTGATGGAGCGAGTCGTCTTGGGCTAATGTAGCGAGCGGCGGCGTTCCTCGGGGTTCTGTATTGGGCCTCTTGCTTTTTCTTATATATATTAACGATTTAGATGTCGGCCTAGTCAATACAGTTTCAAAGTTTGCGAAGACACAAAGTTGGGTGGTAGGGCAATTTAATGATGAAGATAGAGGTAAAATCCAGGAAGATCTGAAAATCGTTGATTGGTCATTGACATGGCAAATGAGACTTAACGTCGATAAGTGCAAAATTCTACGTATAGGTTCGCGTAACGGTAATTTTGTGTATAGTATGTCAGGGAAGGAGTTGGCAAGCGTAGAACAGGAAAAAGATTTGAGCGTTATCGTCACTGGTGACTTAAAAGTGGCGAAACAAAGTACAGCAGCGGTTAATTAGGAATTTTGAGTACAAATCGCGAGATATTATTGTTCCTCTTTATAAATCATTATTTAGCCCCCATTTGGAGTACGCGATCCAATTTTGGAATCCGCATATGCGCAAAAGACGAGAAACTAAGAGGTTTCTGTCGCTTAGGTCGAAGTCGTACGAGGATAGGCTTAGAGTTAAAATTGACTACACTCGAGATAGAAGGCTAAGGGGTGAGATAGAAGGCTAAGGGGTGAGATAGAAGGCTAAGGGGTGAGATAGAAGGCTAAGGGGTGAGATAGAAGGCTAAGGGTGAGATAGAAGGCTAAGGGGTGAGATAGAAGGCTAAGGGGTGAGATAGAAGGCTAAGGGGTGAGATAGAAGGCTAAGGGGTGAGATAGAAGGCTAAGGGGTGAGATAGAAGGCTAAGGGGTGAGATAGAAGGCTAAGGGGTGAGATAGAAGGCTAAGGGGTGATCTAATCCAGGTTTTTAAAATTAGGAGTGGGTTCGAGAACGTAAATAGAGATAGCTTTTCCGAAATATCACAATATAATAAAACTAGAAATAACGGGTATAAGTTGACAAGTAGAAGGTTCGAGACGGCAATTGGCAAAAACTTTTTTACGCATAGAATAATAAATAGCTCGAGTAGTCTGCCGGTAGAAGTAATTAGTAGCACGTCTATAAACATGTTTAAAAATCGATTAGACACATGTTGATAGATTGGGTATAGTTTAAGGTATTAAAATTAAGGTTTTTGTGGTTCGGAACCCACGTAAAATTGTAGGTCCCCTCCGCCACCACGGAGGACATGCGCAATACACAACTACAACCACAGTTAGATAGACCAGCCATTAGAACATTATAACTAAAACCATCCTGGAGTATAAGATACCATAATTTCCACTAGATCTTTGAGATCTTGGGTTGGATTTTGGTGTTGACACAGTCCAAGAATTTTATTTGCTCTAGTTAGCCAACGAGCATGATGAATTGTACCAGAAGATCTTTCCAAGAGATCTTTGGAAACATTTCTAGATTGAACAGCTAGGCACATATCGTAGATACTTTTGGTCACTGCTTAAAGCATTATCAGATGGAATTTCAGGTTTCCTTTAACGGGAGAAAAAGCAACTACTTCCAGTTTTGTTAGATCAGTTTTCAATTTATTTCCAATTGAACCCTTGAAAGTACTTGGGCCTGTTGTTTTTCCATCTGTTGCCTCGTAGACGTGCCTGAATGGTAGTTCGTTCATATGAAGAAGGCATACCAGCCACTGAACAGACCTATTCAGATAGATTTCAACAAGCTTTATTACTCCACCGATTCTTCCACTGTTCACAGCAGTGCCATCACATAGTAAAGCTTTTAGTGTCTGAACGTTGAGTCCAATATTACAGTAATCAGCTCTTTTGTTACACAACGAGCATTTCCATGATCAGGTGTTACATGATCTATATAGATATTTCCAGGCTCTTTAACAATAACGTAGTGCTCTTCTTTGATCTTGCCTTCCCTGGTTAACCCTTTAAGGACGAGTCCGCAGCATATGCGGTCACTCTTGTTACCAGAACGTATAGGTTTTATTGTTATTCAAAACTAAATATTTTAATAACTAGTCACTGAAATGATACACATTTTGGGTTCCTTTCACAAGTAATGACATCTATATATAAACATGTAGAAACCTTTATAGAAATGAGGCATTGTAGTACAATTTATATTATTATTTCTGGTGGACCTTAAGGTACCATCCGTTAAAGGGTTAATGTGTCGTCTCTTCTCCCATCAAAGCCAATGCATTCTATTCCTATATTCTCCTATTTAACCCTGGTACTCAATTTTTTACCTACTCGTGCTCTTTCCCCCTCCAGTTTCTTTCTATCAATCATGTTGCCCTGATCCAGGATTCCCATATCTTTTAAAGCAGCATTAATAATTGCTGCTGCCCTGCAACTCTCTCTGTAACGATCTGCGGTCACTGCCAACTCTTCATAGGTATATCTGTTCTGTTCATTCTCTGTTAACCCTATATCAGGCACGAAATCTTCATCCTCTTGGTCAGTCTCTACCTCCATGCTCTCAGCACCGGCTGCATCCTGTGATGTTGAAGGGACAACTCTGATAGCTTCAGTCAATTCTGCTTGTGATCTCATTTGGCGTTCGTGTTCTTTTTGAGCTCTAGCAATAGAGCAGTTTTTCTATCAATTGGCCCCAGTTGGTTTAATCTTTGCTGTTGTCATACAAAAGAATCCCACTCAGCAATTATTTTATCCTTGCACCGGCAGGCATTTCTGTCAATCTTTATCGTAGCAATCACAGGTACATACATCAAACGTAGGATCATACTCGGAAACTTTTTGTTCAAATATCTCATCTTTTCGGTTTATAGGAACCTTGTTCAAATTTGAGGCTGCGTCTATAACTCTAACAACTTTCTGAAAGATTCCACGAGTACTTATTGTAGGGAAAGAGAATCATCATCTTATGGTTTCAACGTCTATTGCGACTATTACAACATTCATTAAAAGTAATTGATTTATTTGATTCAGCCTCTTGTCGTCGTCGCATAAAGTTGTAGTGCCTCACATCATCTGCTTTTGTTGGTGTCATAGCTGCTGGAAACTCGGAAGGATGTCCAAAGGCTGCATTTGACGATTTTTTTCTTGTCATGATTAATTTGACTTAATAACCAATAATTTAACTTAAAAACCAATAATTTGAATCAATAATCATTAATAATTTCACTTAATCTGAAACAAAAAGAATTTTTTTTGCAAAATACTCAAAAAATTAGGGTTGCCAGATATTTTTGCACACTTGTGAAATTTGGCCACAAAGTGGCCAATCTGGCAAACCTGCATAAAACAAAAAGTATCCATAAATAAAGATAATGCCCATTTGATTTAAGGGCAAATAAAGTCTAACTTATTTTTAACATGTCTTAAATTGATGTTCAGAATAGGTTCAAAGCTTAATGTGAAATCTCAGTCCCCCCCCCCCCCTTTTCCCACTCTTCTAGCTATGTGCGAGGGGTACAGGGGGTCTCACTTTGCTCGACTTTTGACATGTTATTTGTTAACCCAAATGAAAACCTTCACATGGTGTCGTTTTTAAAAAAAGCCCCCAAAAAAAACTTGACCCGCCCTAAATTGGATAATCAACTTAATCTACTCTGACCTAACCTAAGTTAACCGTAGAAGTACTTTTAGATAAAACGTCGCATCAAGAGAATTAGCAATGACAATTCCTAGTTTTTTAACCCAGTATCCGGTTTCAGTGGTGCCCGGTATCTTCAGCACCGAATGGCGCTTTGCACAAGGCGACAGACTCTTTGGAAACCATTTGTGGTGTAGTGTCATCGTTCCCTCGAAGGCCAATTTTCTTTCCAAAGATAGAAATCCGAGATTTGAACCAGAATCTGACGAATTGGGTTATCCAGATTGTATAAATTACTTCGAAAACCAGAATTTATTCGAGGATCACCAGTTTTCTAATAAGAGTGACAGCGAGACAGTACCGTCGAAGTATGACGAAAATTCGGAGGAACGCTTCGCTATTAAAACCAGAGAAAGTTTGCGTCGAATGAGCCCCGAGCAGTTACTTCGGTACCTTTTATACATTATGCGCATCGCTAAACCAAATTTTAGCAGGTTGAGAACTACACCTGCTTATAAATCTTTCTACAACTGTCTTAACCGTGGGAAAGAAAGTGATTTCGTTGACTTAGGCTTATTGATGGATAATTCGTTCCTCGAAAACTGTTCTCAGGATAATTTCACTTTGGACGAAATGATTCGTAGTTACGAAGAACTTTTTCTTAATGACAATGAAACGGAAGATTTTGAACTCTGCATCAAAGCTCTGAGTTTCCGGTATCTGCGCAAGAGTTTCACTTCTCCCAGATTAGAGTTCTCGCCTATTGACGACGATGATGATTATGAAGACGATTATGACGATAAAGCCATCCTCGATACCAATGAAGAGACGTCGGCTGTCGGAGCTACGATCGTGAATGGGAGGAATACAGCGTCGCTTCTAGAGGACTATGTCATTTCCGTAGACCAAGAAATGACGAGATCTTCCATTGATGGAGAAAGTTTTGCAACCAAAGAGGGGAGAGATTCGTTCGTTGTCGATACTGAACACAATTACGAGAACGCAAACCATCATAACGAAAGTGAAAGTTCGGACCATGAAGATGAACATGATGATGAAGGTGAACATGATGATGATGACGACGATGAATATCACACTGAAGATGATGAACATGAAGGAAGAAACACCCCCGAAGAATTGGCGCGCATTCTCGAAGGTCACGTTTGTAGTACGTTGTTAATGGGCGGATCCTTTAAAAGCGGCAAATACGACGAAGAAGCCGATTTAGCCGAAGGTAACGAAGATGAGAACCGTCAGAACAGACCTCTGAACTACTCCATTTTGGACACTGAAGATGAATTCATATCGGTAAAAGAAAATGAATCGGAAGTAGATGTTGAAAATGAAGGCAGTTTTTGCAGGGTGAATGAAGATGATTGCGAAGATGAAGTGTCAAGCAGCTACAGCGAGTACTCCCGATCTGAATCTTCGCTTGAAAGTGATGATGATGATGATGATGAGAGTCAGAAGGTTATTGAAAATGAAAGCGACGCTGAAAAGATTTCTCTCATGACAGAAGAACATGAAAATGACAAGGAAAGTGATCACGAAAATAATGATGAAACGCAAGTTAATGAGTGTTCATTCGTGGCTCCCGAAGAGAATAAAGCTGAAGAGGAGGTTCTTCCTTCGTGTTCTCAAAACAACTACTGCGGGGACGTCGCCAAACCGTGTGCGAGCGATATAAAAAAGGACATTTCTTCTCTACATGAGAACTTCAAACAAAACGTGCAAGTTCAGTTGGATTTTGAAGTCATTTCACGAAGACACGTCCCGGTAAGTTTCAGGCTACGGCTCTCCACTATTAATTTAGCAACGCTGAGTACAGTCAATTGCGAAAGTCGGTGTACACTGGGCCTGAAGGTAAGTCTGGCCTCGTACATCCCATCTTTGGCAATTGATAGTGGTAGTTTTGGAAGGAAGTTCGCCTATAAACAATCTCTGAAAAGCCTAAAAAAATTACTAATTGGGTTTTGTTGAATTTTTATTAGTCACCAAAAAAGAATAAAATATCCAGAGAACAAGAGTACCAATTGGTAATTTCTTATACTTTCGTTTCTGGTCGAACCTTTTTCTGAAACTACTTGTATTAAATAAAAACTTAGGTAGCACGTTATCAACACTATATCAAGTCAAGTCCTACTAGTCCAAGCCTCGCTGTGATTGTTTACAGAGAGTTTCGGTGGTTCGATTTTGTTAGTTGGTTATTGAAGTCAGGCTGCAAAGTTTCGGGTTAAATTCCCACCTCCGTCTTCACGGTTCGAGTTGGGCTAGCCACCTACTCTGATTGGCTGGGGTTAAGTGACTGTGTGTGGCGGGGGGGTACACCCCATTTCCTCTTTCCATGTGGGGAAGTAGGCGTCTGAATGTTGACTTAGTTGACTGGACCTTCAGGTGTAATATAAGAAAAGGTGCCACGTATTTATATTTAAAGTCAGTGCCAAAAAGGACGGTACTTCGCTGCTCTGTCCCCAATCCTCTGACGAAAGGTAAAGAGCGGTAACCGAGTGTCTCTTTCCTGACGTCATTAATGACTTCTATATTGCAACGTCCCACGGATTCCCTACAATCATTCGCGTTCAGTATTTCGGCTATTTTCAATTACGTCATGGCTGTCATAATACTGTTTATCCTCAGCTCAACCAAGTTAAGCGACGTTGGGTGTGCTGACTAAGTGGATGGGTGACCCTTTTCTGCATTTACAGGAGATATAATGATCCGTAGAGGGTTCAGATTCCACGTGAAGTCTTAGGTCCCCCTCAGTCACATGACCGTTGTTACGAAGGAAGTAAAAAAAATTTCAAACATGCTTGATTCCTGCAGAAGACCTTATATTCAGCCGGGCTTAGTTGTGGTCAATCGGGTTCCTTTGTTGGTATGTGCTGTTGGCTTGGTCTGGTATTCTGGGCTTTGTCACAGTGCCGTCTTTAGCATCGTGACCATCCGATTTTGAAAAAAAGGGTCGAGATAAGTTTTGAAACTTAGTGTATTTAGGGTTTCATCTGTTAATTTATGGCGATTTTCTTTCCTTTGTAGGAGGAACATATTGGAGAGGGGAGTAGTTCTCTTTCTTCGGATCCTTTGACCTTCCAGGAAAAACACTTTACCGTTTCTACCAGACCACCTCCCGTTCCAGTCAAAGTTCCAGATTCGGATGACGTAAGTTTTGTCAAGAATTGGCGTAAAGACAAGGTATAGAGAGATAATTATCGAGTAGTCGGATGGATGACAGTTCTCCGTAACGAGTCCCCTCCGTCACGTGACCTTCGCCGTTACGATGGAGGTTGAACAACCCCGAGGGCTACGTCGTGTCCGATGTAACACCTCTTCGAGTCGAGCAGCGAAGTTAAGCGACATTGGTTTGGAGAGTAGTAGGACCGGGGACCATCGTTTGCGTTCAGATTATGTAGAAATCTGTAGTTCGGATCCCACGTAAAACTGTAGGTCTCTTTCGTCAATGACCTTCGATGTTGCGAAAGGAGGTTAAACAACCCCGAACATTATTATTAATATAACCGAAACCCAGTAAGCATCTTTGTTCCCCGTTGAAGGGAGTGTTACTTGGAAGGGCAAGTCCATGATTTGTGCAGTAATAACCGTGTTCATCCTCGTTCAGGAATCCTTCGACGGTCTGGTTTTCATTAAGGACATGGACATCGCTTCGTCAGTGCCTCCTACCGAGCCGTGTTCTCCTTCAAACCACCCACCAGTTAATCATTTCATGGACGATTCTGAATTGTCAGTGAGTTGTTCCTCCTTCTCAGAATTTGACGAAGATGACGACGAGGTGGCAGAAGGAGCAGGAAGAAGAGGGCAATTCATCCCCACACACAATCTAGACTCGTCAAGTAGGAGTTCCCTTCCAGAGTTCTTTAACCTTAGTTTTGGTTTGTTTTCTCCCGCGCCTTCCAGTAGCACGTAAAGAGTTTTAAACTAGAAGTAAACTATTTCAAAGCTTTAAAGCTTTAAAGCTTTTTTGTTTTACTTGAAAGGAAGAAATTTCTCGAAACTGTTATTGTAAACCCCCGAGAATGTATCCTTTCGTGCAAAAGCTTTTTGGAATAAAGTGGAATATAAAATTGGCTTCCTTTGAGTTGACTTAATTATATTGAAACTCGCGGAAAAGTTATAAAACTGAAAATACTCTTATCCTTGTGCGAAAGCTTTTTGGCGTAATGAAATAAAACTTGCCCTCCTCCTTACGTAGTCTTTAATTTTGTAGCTAATAAGTAATTTGAGGCCCAGGTTCTTATTTTTATTTAATAAATTTTTACAAGCATATTGGAAAATGCATTAAAATGTATGGCACGTTTTTCTTTAGTGGTTAAATATAAGTTTTTAGAACCAAAAGTTATAAAACATTTCTTTGAATAAAATGTACTCAGGTGTATGGAATGTTTTGAAAGAATGGATTAATACTATTTTCTAATTTATTTAATTTAACAATGCAAAGTATTGACCAAAATTTAATTAAATTGCTTAGTAGTATAATAGACGATTTTAGCTGAATTACTTTCCGTAAGTATTTTGATAACTGAATAAAAGTCTGTTTAATCGACTCCTTAAAGTTTAATGGACGCGCAACTGTGCTGTGAACTTTGGTTGAAAACCAGTTAAAAATTCGTAATTCTCCCATTTTTTTTTTAATTTTTATATTCTGCTTGAAATGTTTTGGATTAAATCCTACGCCTAGAATATCTATACCGTATCAATGTGTATTCTGAATTAAGAGCCTACTGCAATATCTCTTATTAGATGCGTAAATGGTAGCCTTTTAATATCTAGTTATTGTTAGAGATATATTTAAGTCTATAATAGATTTGGTAACATTTTTCGTGTCAATGTTAGATATTAAAGTATTTAATTTTTAGTTTGTTGTCTCGCTTCATAATTACAGTAGAATTGCAGCTTGATCTTGTCTATATTCCTTTAATTTATTTTGTAGTAAGCATGGTAGATGTTGCTAATAGATCTTATTTAAGATTTGATATTTAAGTTAGTGTTCATGAGCAACTTTTTCCGTTATTAAAATTTTGGTAATGTATATCTATGTAGCCTTATAATAATTGGGCAACTTTAATATTTTAATTGTCTATAACCCCGCAATGACCTAATTTTAATTAATGGCCTACTTACGTACTTACGGATATATCTAAGTTTTAAGAGTATGTTCCCAAATATAGTTGGCATTAGAATATCGCCCTCATACAGTTATTATTAGTTTTATACTAATAAAAGCTCTTTTTAGTGGCTTATATTTTTAGTTATTAAAGTTCAGCAAATAAAACTGATTTTTATTATTTTAATTCCTTTATTTTATTTGCTTGTGAATGATTTTTTTTTGACTGCTAATTAGAAAGATTTAACACAACCTTACTTACCCACTTGGTTTTGCCGTAATTTTAAGTGCTTGCAGTTAAATTTAGTTTAAAACTAGTGAATAATTTAAGTGATCATCTATCTTTAATGATCGAAAACGTAGTGTCAGTAAATTGGGGAAAATAGGAGCTAGTGGGAATCGAAACTGCATCGCGTGGTTTTGAGTCGGCGCGCCGTTCCTACTGATCACGTCATGCTGAACACCAGGTTCGTTCAAACGAAACGACGCGAGTTCGAATCCCGTTGACTCATATTTTCCTAATTTATTCCAGCTTATTTAAGTACCCATTATTACGCTTAAAATACATTCCTCTCCTTGTAATATTTTATGAAATGTTAAGAGTGTTTGGTTATCGACTAGTTTTTTTAATGTAATAGGTGGGTTGTTTAACCCTTTACTGCCCAAAAGGACAAATTTACAACCTTTCAAATACACACATTCATAACGTAACCCTACAAAGTATTTGGCCAGTAAAGGGTTAACCACCACCGCAACGTCTTAAAAGGTCATACGACGGCGGATCTGCTGATTTACGCGAGATGCGAACCACGCGTCGCTACATAAACTGAACGCGAGGGACGGTCCTCCATCCAACTATTATTCGCACCGTGTCTATTAATTTGCCTGATCGATGTGAAACCGTGTTAGACATATGCCACGACTTAATCCTATAATTTTTTGTGAAAATTTAATAAGTATGGACTAATGCAACTGTGAGCTAATTTACTTGACATACATTGTTTAAATGTAATTGGAATAGTTTGTAAATTGTGAAGTAATTGTCGAATCTTAACCAATTTAATTGTGAAAAAGTATATTCAACTTTTTTTAATTGTACGACCTTATTACGTCTAATCGACTTCACATTTTTGTGGGTTATATTAGGTTAAGATTTGTCAAGTTAAGTTATCTTGGTTAACATTTTAGTGTCGATGTTTTGGTCTTGTCGACTATATGGGTATAGGTCGTTGTTATAAATGTGGTCTTTTGTAAGTGAAACTAATTAAATCTAGATTAATTATGGAAAATTAGTTTTTTTTTGTCGCTAATTTAACCCGTTTCCTGCGCAACCCGTAATATCACGGACACTCTTCTGACCATTTCTGCGCAGCCCCGTATATACACGGGTTTAAACTTTAAATGGAGATATCTCTGCGTAGCCCGTGTTTTTGGCTCGACTCGTAACTGGGCGCTCGCGCAGTTAACGGGTTAGTTTAATTATAATAGCGCCTCTTGTAGTTACGTACGAAAGTCTTATTGTGAATTAGGGATACGTGGTGGCTACGTTGCAACCGCTTCCCGTTAGATCAGCCAAATTAAGCGACGTTGGATATGATCAGTAGATGGATGTAGGAACCCACAGATAATTCGAATTTCGGGTCGAGCTGTAGGTATCTCGCTGTCGCATGACCTCTGCCATTATAAAGGAAAGTAAAGACTCCCAAGCATTAATTATTACTAGTTATATTGATTAGTTAATTTATAAACTTCAGGACAAGTTGTTAATTTTGATAACCTAGTTTAAGACTTGTGTAGCTACGTGAAATAGCGAAATTGCAGACTAAATACAAGCTCCCCTACTGACTCGGTTGGCTGAAGACCGCTCTGATTAAAAAGGGTCAGGTTCGACACCCCCCACCTCCCGGAATAGAGTTGGCCTGCCACTTACTCCGTGATAGCTCGGGCGACACTGTGGAATTTACCCCCAAATACCACTTTACCCCTGCTCTCTCTAGTTGTGGGCAAAAAGTAATCAATTACAAATAAAAATTACTGATGTCTGAAAAGTAATAAAGTAGAAATTACTTCTGGATTAATTACTTATAATTAATGCAGAGAAGTAATTTCTACTTTATACTTTTCAGACATCAGTAATTTTTATTTGTAATCGATTACTTTTTGCCCACCACTACTGACTGCTAGGAATGAGCGTAATAGATTACTTCGAGTATGCTTTTTATAAATATTTTGAATAACTCCTTTTCCATTTTTAAGAGGCAACACTACTGTTGCACTGCTCAGCGACTGCTATTTTTGTTTCATTATCTAGGAGTAATCTGTTGACTAATCGATTAGGGACGAATTTTTAAAGTAATCGAAGTAATCGATTACGCCCATCCCTACCTCCCTCCCTCACCCCACCCCTCGTGTAAGGGAATAGGGGTCCCGGATGTTATCTTTGTCAGCTCACTTTTTTTTTTTTTATCCGTGTTCTATTTTTATCACCTTTTTCTTACCTTTTTTCGCAGACAATGAAATGGAACAAATATAATTAATTATTAATTATTAAATAATTAATTGTTGACCAAATTTCTAAGTCAGTGTAACGAATTTTCATTATGAAAAATCTGTAGTTTATCGGGAAAGGGTTAAGTGTGCTTCGCCTTGGTTTAGTGGTAGAGAATTGAACCTGCAGTCGGAAGGTACCAGGATCGAATACTTCGTCCGGCCTCAATTTTGTAACAAATATTAAAATTAAATTCTGTCAACTCAACGGCACATACAGATTTGTACATGGTCGAATCGGCGAGTTCAACACCATTGGGTTGGAGGATTTCGTTCCTCACCCTTTGGAGAAAGAAAGCGATTGGCTGAAGAATTTTGGTTGCTGTTATTAAGCTAGGAAAGCGAGTAGCTTGAGGGTTGGTACTCTGTGCCATTTCTTTTAATATTAACGTTTGTAGCAATTGATATAACTTGCTGAGAAAGGAATAGTTCACGATATATGTATATACAGGGTGTTTCAGGAGGAAAGGTCAATACTTCGGGAGGTGATAGTATCGGTCACTGAGAAAAAAAGTTCATATGAACATGTCTAATTCTGAATGGTTACGGAGATAGAGATGTTTGAATCTACAAATACAAAAGCATTGTTAATGGTAATCAAGAAAGAGAGACCAATTACTGTTTCTAACATTTAATGTTTGAACATTGGCATTTTGAATGGTATCAGATACAGAAATGACAAATTTGTTAGTTTACAATACATTTTCGAAAATCACACCGTCAACCTCAATGCACTTTGCAACTCGTGTGCGAAGATCGCGTGTTGGTCGTCTGAGTTGATCTTGACTTTCTTTTATGCGGGCAGCAGCAGCATCCAAAATGCGCGCGAGCAATTCGTCTCGTATCCACTTTTCTTTTGTAAACTTGACTTTTCATCCACTTCCACAAACAATCTAACGGAGAGAGGTCTGGAGACCTTGGTGGCCATTGAATGGGACCACCGCGGCCGATCCATCGACCAGGGAAAGTTTGATATAGGTATTGCATCACCAGACGGGTAGAATGTGGAGGAGCTCCGTCATGCTGAAAGTACATACCAGCGCGTGTAGCCAAAGGAACATCCTCCAATGGTCCTGGCAATTCATTTTGCAGAAATTCTAGGTAACTTTGTCATGTAAGACGATTCTCTAAAGTAACAGGGCCAATCGGCTGATCGTCGATGATATCGCACCACACATTGGCAGAGAAGCGATGTTAAAAATTTGTTTCGACAGTGGCATTTGGATTTTCGTCTGACCACCGATGAGAGTTACGAGTGAAAGTAGCTTCGTCGGTGAACAGTATTAATCGAAGCAATCGGCGATTAGCATTTACCCAATGACAAAATTCCAGTCGCATGGCAGCGTCTCCTGGTTGAAGGTGTTGTGCACGCTGTACACGATATGGATGCAAGACTTCCTCACATAATGTTCGCCATACTCTTGTGTGTGGTACACCGAGACGCGTAGAAATTCTTCGTGAGCTAGTAGTGGGACTACGCTCTACCTACCAACTGAAGAATGTTTTCCACTTCATCCACATCTTGTTGATCTTCACGTTCAGATGAAACATGAACGCTGGGAAGTGTACCAATCTCACACGCAATGTGTTGAAAACCCTGGTAAACACTTTTCGATCCGGAATTTTGCGGTTCGGAAACCGTTGACGGTATTTTGCAACAGCAGCTGTTGCACTTCCATCGCAAAAACCGTAGACATACACCATATCTGCATATTCGGCACGTGTGAAGGTGTGTGGCATTCTTAACACTGCTTCAAACACCAAACAATGTCACTCAACAGTCAGCTGTCGGTTGGCTTATGTTACATGCTTACATTACAGCTTACATGGTTCAAGGTTATAGGGGAGGGAAGGGAGAGGAAGAGCTGGCGCGCATCAGATTCGAATAGCTCTATCTCCGTAACCATTCAGAATTAGACACATGTTCATATGAACTTTTTTTCTCACAATGACCGATACTATCACCTCCCGAAGTATTGACCTTTCCTCCTGAAACACCGTGTATAGTGCTTTTTCTCTGGCGGTACCCAACGGTATGCAGTACTGGCACCTCTCTGCGAAAAATATAATCCATTATTTAAAACGATCACATATCGACTGATAAAACCAATGTTTTTAGTATGGAGCGTAGCTTTTAGGCCTGCCCCCACCCTACTAGGAGTCCGTCAAATCTGAGTACCCGTACATTTTTTCCTTTACACACACACACACACACACACAGGCCGTGCATAGAACAAGGAGCTCTTCTAGGAAAATTAAATCCACTATAGTCCGAATAAGTAATGGTAAATGAAAAATAGTAGTTTTTTTCTTTTTCATGATGCTAGCCCGACGTGGGCAACGGGTCACTCGCAAAGAGGTCCCAAAAATATAGCTTCCCTCACCAGCTATCTGCAAAGCAGATAGGATTCAGCTTTGGGACAGGATCTAGGGTTTAAAGCAGCCTAGCCCAGCTACATTTAGAACCTCAATATAAGCAAAAGACTCGCTCCCTTCACGTCAGATTGAATACATCAAAGAAAAAGGGGTAACTATTATATTTTTAGCCAAAAACCAAAACTTAAACCTCAACTGGCAGAATTGAGCGTCCACTTTTCAAGGCACATAGCATGTCCGTTTCATGATGAGACATGTTATGTGCCTTGAAAAGTAGACGCTCAATTCTGCCAGTTGAGGTTTAAGTTTTGGTTTTTGGCTAAAAATATAATAGTTCCCCCTTTTTCTTTGATGTATTCAATCTGACGTGAAGGCAGCGAGTCTTTTGCTTATATTGAGGTTCTAAATGTAGCTGGGCTAGGCTGCTTTAAGCCCTAGATCCTGTCCCAAAGCTGAATTCTATCTGCTTTGCAGATAGCTGGTGAGGGAAGCTATATTTCTGGGACCTCTTTGCGAGTGACCCGTTGCCCACGTCGGGCTAGCATCATGAAAAAGAAAAACTATGGTATTTGTCATTTACCATTACTTATTCGGACTATAGTGGATTTAATTATCCCAGAAGAGTTCCTTGTTCCATGCACTGTCTGTGTGTATCATATATATATATATATATATATATACTGTATATATATATATATTATATATATATATATAATATATTATATATATATGCTAACAGACATAGACAGCGGAGTAAACAGCAATAGTATAGTAACATCCTTTGCAGACGATACAAAGATCAGCAGAAAAATCAGCGATGTACATGACGTGGAGGCCTTGCAGAGGGACACGAACAAAATATACAAATGGTCAGAAGACAACAACATGTCATTCAACGCCGAGAAATTTCAGCTCTTGAGATATGGTAGAAAAGAAGAACTTAAACAGACTGCATATTATGCTCCAGATAGACAGGAAATTCAGAGAAGCATGAAAGCGATTGATCTCGGGATAATAATGACAGATGATGCGAAATTCGAAACACAAAATCAGATAGCGATAAATAAAACAAAAAGAGTCGCCGGACAGGTTCTAAGAACGTTCAAGAGAAGGGACAGGACAGTGATGATTCCCCTGCTAAAAACACTGATTATACCAAAACTTGAATACTGCTCAGTTTTGACGTCCCCATATAAAAAGGAAGAAACTAATAAACTAGAAGAAACGCAAAGGCATTTCACAGCCAAGATTGATGGCTGCAAAGAACTCAACTACTGGGAAAGACTACGTAAACTAAATCTGTACTCACTGGAAAGAAGAAGAGAGAGGTACATCATAATCTACATATGGAAAATGATCGAAAAACTGGTACCAAACCTAAAACTAAACCCAATTACCATTCAAACAACACTGGAGAATAGGAAAGGCAGAATGTGTAGTGTTCCCAAATTAAAAGCACGACAAGGGACCTCCTCAACCCTGAAGGAAAATAGCTTGGTTGTCATGGGGCCAAGACTTTTCAACCAGCTTCCTAAGGACCTCAGAAACGTAACGGGGGTCAAAGTTGAAGTCTTCAAGAAAAGACTGGATGCCTGGCTCAGGACAGTACCAGATAAGCCGGGCGTGCCTAGCTATGTACGGTGGAGAGCGCAAGAAAGTAACTCGCTCCTCCACCAGGCCAGACCTAGAGGCGGGGCCACCAGCTTGACCTCCGTGTGAAGAGAGACCAACACACGAAACAACATAAGGTAAGGTATATATATATATATATATATATATATATATATATATATATATATATATATATATATATATAAAATTTAAACTAGTCCTACTCGGTTTAAGCATAAATTTTCCGAAGGTTATATCTAAGAGATCTATCGTGTGTCGCTACATACTTTACAGACCTTGACCAGTGAAGACGTGTTTTGCTTTATGTGAACCCCTCATAAATATGGCGGTATCAGAAGAGCATATCAGACATATAATGCTTTACGAGTTCAAAAAAGGGAATAGTGCTAGTGAAGCAACGCGAAACATTCAGGACGTTTATGGCAACGATATTCTGCATGTGAGGAAATGTCAAAGATGGTTTCAAAAGTTTAGGAATGGTGACTGCTGTTTGACATATGCAGCACGCTCTGGACGCCCTGCTGAGTTTGATGATGACTTGCTGTTAGCCGCACTTGAAGACTGTTCAACAACTGTCGAAGAATTGGCCCAGAAACTCAATTCATCCCCGTCCACCATCCATCGACATTTGTAACAACTCGGGAAAGTGCCTAAGTTAGGAAAATGGGTGCCACATGAATTGTCGGTCGACAATCTGAGGGTGCGGGTAAACATTAGCACAGCTCTTCATTCCCGTGAACTCCAAGATCCGTTTTTGCACCTTTTAGTGACTGGTGATGAAAAGTGGATACTGTACCAGAATGTTAAGCGCCGTCGACAGCGAGTTTGTGCCGGAGAACCAGCGACACCACAGCCAAAACCAAATCTTCACCCTCGGAAGGTGTTGCTTAGTGTTTGGTGGGATAAAGGTAGTGTAATACATTTTGAAACCTTACCACACAACTAAACAATCACCGCTCAAGTCTACTGTCAACAACTGGATCGATTGAACACTGCACTAAAAGAAAAGAGGCCTTTGGTTAATCGGAAAGGATATCGTGTTCCACCACGACAACGCACGTCCTCATACCGCTCGGATCACTTCTGCAAAAACTGAGGAGCTTGGGTGGGAAAAACTTCCACATCTTCCATATTCTCCAGACCTTGCGCTTTCAGATTATCATCTCTTCAGGAGTCTGCAAAACTATCTTGACGAGAAACAGTATACTTCTTTAGATGACCTGCACACCAGTCTTTGTACGTTTTTTGCCTCAAAACCGCCTGAATTTTATAAACATGGCATTGAAAAGCTTGTAGGACGTTGGCAGAGTGTCCTTGATTCCGATGGAAAATATATACTAGATTAAAAAGTTTCAGTTGAGTTTTTTTTTGTCCTTCAAATTCCGATCTAAAAAACATTACTTATGGGATGACCTGATATATATATATATATATATATATATATATATATATATATATATATATATATATATATACACACACATATACAGGGTGTCCGAAAATTATCTGTACAATTTCATCTTTTAATAAAATTCTTGATAACACGTAAAATTCTTAAACAAGATTATTTAGAATCTGTATTTTCAAAAGTATCTTTTATTAAAGTAACGTTGTTACAAACATTCGATATGTGCACCATCAGTGATTCGCAAAACATCCAATCGATAATCCAAATGTTGCCATGTACGCTGCAGCATATCCACATCAATTCGCTCAATAGCAGCTGTGATTCTTGCTTTTAAATCATCAATGTCTGTCACCCGCGTACAAAAAAGAAAAAACTTGTCAAAACTTGTTATCAGCAAAAACTTAATGAGTTTCTCTGTAAAATGGAACAACACTGGAATTTCTACACTTCATGGTTGACTTTTAATAACAGCCAAAAATTGTACAGATAATTCTCGGACACCCTGTGTGTATATATATATATATATATATATATATACACCGGGTGAACCAAAAGTAGGTGGACAGTAGGTTGAATAGGGTTTGTGTTATATTATATTATAACTATGGTGTTTGTGTTATATTATATTAAATATTATAACTAAATTTATTTAAATTTAATCTTTTTTCTTTTCAGATAGTTCAGAGAACCCATAATGGCAAATAATCTAAATACTGATGCCAGAAAATGGGTGTTAAAAGAGTATTGGAAATCTCAAAATACTGAAACTGTTAGAACAAAATGGGTTGAAACATTTAGTACTCAAGCCCCAAAGAGACAAACCATTTACCGCATTCGTGACAAATTTGATGCCACTGGCTCAATTCTTAATGCCCCAAGAACTGGTCGACCCAAAACAGTTTGCACAAAGGACAATAAGCAACTTGTTGCCGAAGCATTTGTTCACAGTCCCAAAAAGTCCACCAGAAGAGCCTCAGCAGAACTGGACATTTCACAAACCTCTATTATACGAATTCTGAAATCTATTGGGTTGAAAGCTTATCGTCCATGGCTAATTCATGGCTTATTGGAGGATGACCCAGACAGGCGGCTGCAATTTAGTGAGATCATGCTGAACGAAATTGAAGGAAATCCAATAATTTTAGATAACATTGTGTGGACCGATGAGGCTTCTTTCAAATTATCAGGTCATGTTAACCGACATAATTGTGTTTACTGGTATAGTGAGAACATGCATTTAACATTAGAGCAGCAACTAAACCAGCCTGGTGTCACTGTTTGGGGTGGTATTTCAAGTTCTGGTGTTTTAGGACCAATTTTTGTTGATGGAACAGTAACAGGTGATAAGTATCTCGAAATTCTAATGAATGAAGTTGTTCCACACTTACAACAACAGCCTAATTCACATGACCTCTATTTCCAACAAGATGGGGCCCCTCCACATTATTCAAGAGCAGTCCGTGAGTATCTTGATGAAACATTTCCCGAGAAATGGATCGGCCGAAGAGGTCCAATTGAATGGCCTGCACGTTCACCTGACTTTACCCCAATGGATTTTTTCTTTTGGGGAGTACTCAAGGACAAAGTTTATAGTCGAAAACCACGAAGTGTTGGTGATTTGAAAAATTACATCAGAGATGCATTTCAAGAAATTAATGCACAAAGAAACTTGTGCAAAAATGTTTGTCGAAGTGTGAAAGGTAGACTTCAAAGCTGTGTAAATTGTGATGGACAGCAATTTGAGCACCTGCGTTGATAAAATTTTCAGTGCTTTTGTATTGTATTGGTATAAGTTAAATTTTTTTTTATTTTGTATTATAGTATACAAAAAAATTAAATATAATTGTATATGTATTCTCAAAATAAACGTTATCATTTACTGTCCACCTACTTTCGGGAGAGGGGGAGAGGGGAGGGATGTATTGGAAAAGGGATATAAACTTTGATATTTGTGAGGGAAACTTCACTTTCACTAATGAAAGAATTTTTCAAAATCATCCGTAATACTATGAAATAATTTTCACAATACAGACAACTTGCGAATCGTGCCATTAATGTGGCGGTCGAGGTGTACCACGAAGCGAAAAGTGCGATGATACGGAGGTGCTTTATAATATAAAGTACTGTACAGTGTACTTACCTTAAGACTTGACATGTACATTAATTAAGGTGTACATAATTGTGGACGAGATTGTATCCAATGGAAGCTCAGTAGAACATAGTTTGGTTTATCTTTACGACTGAAAGGATATTGCTTTGGAACAGTGGTTCCCAACCTCTTTACTATGGTGGCCCATATATATATATATATATATGGTGGGTAAAAAAAAAGTGACTCCTTAAAGGTATTGTCATATTAAAAAAAGTAAGGGGACTAGAGCTCCCAAATTTCATAGATGCTTACCTTAGCATGTTGTTCGTCTCAAGTTGCTTGATGTGTCCCCCTTCCTGCTCAACGCAGGCCTCCAAACGTGGACGCTACTCATCAGTACGCCTGTTCACGTATCGTTGAGACACCTTCTCCCAGCCGAGCAGAATTCTTTCGCGTAGTTCATCTATGTCTCTTATATTGGTACCAGGGATGTAAACTTTGGACTTCAGGGCTTCCCAAACACCATAATCTAGTGGTGAAAGATCGGCCACATATTGGGTTCGATAAAATCCGGTTTTTCGTTCTCAAGGAATGTGACAGTTTGACGTGCTCTGTGAGCAGGGGCTCCATCTTGTTGGAAAGTCTATCTTTCACTCTATCTAACTGATATTCGACGAATTAGTGGTCAAAGATATACTTTCCAACAAGATGGAGCCTAAAATCGGCGTTTTCTGTTTGTTGCTTATTCCCTTCTCCCGCTGCGCTACTCATAGAGGGGGTTAATGCGAAGTGCAGTGTAGTGCATTTAAGAGTATTGAAAAAACCAAGTCATTCAGATTTAACTTATTGTAAATTAACATATGGCTGAACTTTTTGAACTTGTGTGTTATGATATTATCTAAAAACCAATTTCCCATTCTCCGTGGGGTGGGCACGGTGCCTAAACTCTGAACCAAAAACGATCCAGTCATTCCCGCAACTAAATATAGATTTGGAAACGCCTTCCTGGAAAAGTGTGAATTTGATAAAAAAGAAAAAACACCTTCGGCTTTTATAAATGACCAAACTGAACTTAAAATTTGTCCTTTTCTGGTTAACATTTGTACAGAAATGACCGCTACGATATTTTAGCCACACCTTTTTCAACTTTAATCCGGCCAGACGTCGTCTATCCTAATTTGATCTAAGCTTTAGGGCGTTTTTTGATAAAATGTCGCGTGGATCATTTGGGTAAATGTCTCCATATTTTTTTTTTTCCCCCAATTTATAAAAAACCCTCGACTAACATTTGGCCTTTTTTATATCTTTGCCTTTCATTCCTTTTCAAAAGTTCACGAGAGCGATTCCACCGATGTATGTTCGGAGTCGTCGTCGTCAGTACTCGTGGACGAAGCTGCTTCGGTCTATTTCGAATCCAGCCTCCCTGACGAAGGTTTCGAACAGTACTTCGAGTCGAAATCTGACGACAAGAGTGATGAAGCGAAACTTCTCAAATCTCCCGACGTTAACATCGACTCAGGATCATCAACGTCTCATACGTTGAAGGACGTGGTAGCCTCGGAATCATCGGAATCTTGCGACGCCAATGAAGTCCCAACGACGACGGATTTGGCGCAAGAGGAATCTACGAGCGAATTTGAGTACGTTGCAAATGGAGAAAATAATAATTAATTTTAATTAATAAATTAATTAATTTTAATAACTAAATTATAATTATAGAATTACAATTACTAAGTTCATTCATCGATTTATATACATTTAAATTAAATAAAAGGATGTCATAATGACTTGTTTAAAAGCTAAACTTAGGAATTAAATTTAAAATTGTATATTAATTCAAGTTATAAAGTTAGACCAACTTAGAGCTTGGCTTCGTAGTAACGGTTTATCAGTAACAAATTAGTTATTTTATGTTACTGTTTATATAAAATTTTATAGAATGAAACTAGGAAAATAAGTTTAAATCATGAGTGACTTTCGGGTTTAGGCGTAACCCTCATCGAGTTAATTGTTTTTCACGGTACTGAGACGTAACATTAAGAATAAGCGTACGACAAGTTTGAAACATGTTTTATAATGATATAAAATTTAATCTTAATATTGCATGCTGGACGTGAGTTCATGGCCTTAAAAAAAAATTACCTACAGGGTGTCCACAATGTCTTGTCACCCCCAGTAAAATATTAACTGATTTTCGTTTTACTTTCAGACCCATTTGAAATATGTCATAGCACCAACTATACGATTAGCTTTAAAAAGAAGCAACATTGAATCGGTCCTGGAAGTCTGCGAGAATATTTTCAATGGTTTTGCCATTACGTGGTCTCGGATACTAGCCAATATGCGTCGTTCAATCGTATAGTTGCCGCTATCACACACTTCAAATGGGTCTGAAAGAAAAACGAAAATCAGTTAGTATTTTACTGGGGTGATAATAAGACATTATGGACACCCTGTACCAAACAAACTTTGCGAGTTTTGGACTACAAAATTTTGGTGAAGGAAACTTCGATTCATATTTAGCCGAATTCCATCTTTGATACAACCTTACCTTATGAACCTTATGTTGTTTCGTGCGTTGGTCTCTCTTCACACGGAGGTGAAGCTGTTGGCTCCGCCACCATTTTAGAAATATACTTTTCTGATATTTTTAAAGATAGGCCTTTGACGTAAGTAATAAGTAAATTGTAATATATGAATCACATATATGAAACGAACGGTAATTATTACATTTATATACAGAGTGACCATTATTACATTTATATACAGAGTGGCCACAAAGTTCTTTTGCAGTGACATTTCAGTACATCTGTATGTTGACCTTGTTTTCCACGCAAAAGGACTTTGTGGCCACCCTATACAGTCCAAGTATGATGGGGAGAAGTTTCTAATCCTCTTACTGTAGGGATTTATAATTAATATAAATTTATTGTATTAGAAGTATACAGGGTGTCCCATAAGTGTGGTCTCGTAGGAAAATTTATTTTAAATGAAATTTACAAAAGTAATATATTGGAATTAAAACAAATGTCCAAATTGATGTCTCGTTTTGGGACCTTTTTTCTGTTGCTAATATTAAAGTGAGTTACATTGGTGAGGAAAGGGCCTCCGGAGGCCTTTTCCTCACCAGTGTAACTCCCTTTCATATTAGCCACTGCGTGTTATTCTACCTGCAACAGAAAAAGGTCCCGAAACAAGAGAACAATTTGAATATTTGTTTTAGTTCCAATGTATTACTTCTGTAAATTTAATTTAAAATAAATTTTTCCATGAGACCGTACTTATGGGATACCCTGTAGATTAGACCGTATAGTTCACAGTTACTAAACTATATATTTTAACGTAGAAAGTAATTTGAAATACTTCTATATAAAACTTTTGAAAGCACTTTGACGTATAAAACACACCCTGTAGTCGATTAGCTTTTTTTTTTTTTTTTATGTAACATTTACAGTTTTGTGGGAATTTGTTAAAAAAAAAGCAAAAAATACTCCATTCTCGAAAGCGAATTCCCAAGAAATATTTTTGTGTGACCCTGTATGAAATATCAAAGTACAGTATTTTATGTATGTAAAAATTACTTAGTTTCAAAATAATAGGTTTCAGTAGTTTGGAAATAGTATATATGAAATAGTAAACATTTAAAAAAAAAAAAAAAGTTTTAAGAATGAAAAATAGTTGTTAACCAAAGTTTACAACGGCGGTAACGAATTTTACGTAGGTTTGTATGAAAACTCCTATTTTTTTTTTTCAATTTCATGCAATCCTCTCTTGTCTTTACTGTACCTACTTTAAAAACACTGTAAACGTTATTCCACGCTGTTTATATCGAGGAAATATACAGGGTGTCCATAATTTATCTTTACAAAGTCAACTGAAATTTAATTGAATTTGTAAAGATAATTTATGAACACCCTGTATACTGAATAAAATTACGGTTGCTCTATCTTTTCTATCTTAAAAGTTAGTATAAATTTTTTAAAATACTCTTTTCGCTCCTTAAGGATTTGTCCCGATAAGTGAAGGATCGTAAAAATGCCTTCGGTTTTTTCCTATCTGCTTTTTTTCATAGAGAAAAAATCAGTCTCAGAAAGATTCGTGTAGATTGTCGAATTGTAGCGAAATACAGGGTGCCCACAAAGGAATCGTACAAATTTAGCACATTTCAAATGGAATTTGTGCGAGTCTTTCGTGGACACCCTGTATTATACATTCTTGACACTTCCCGCAGATTCTTGCAGATCTTGCGGGGTCTTTGGATTCTATGGGTACACATTTGAAAGGGGTAACTAAAATTTAAGTGTTGCAGATTTTTATGAATTCTGCGGATTCTGTAGGATTGCGTAATTGAAAGATAATAGTAACATTTTAGGGCTGGGTCGTGGCCAGTGTTGTAACGCCACTTCCCGTAGATCAACGAAGTTAAGTAACATTGGGTCTGGGTAGTAATTGGATGAGGGACTGTCCTCCGCGTCCAGATGATGTAGCGACCCGTGGTTCGAAGCGAAACCCATGTAAAGCTGCGTAGGCCCCCCTCCTTCAACGTCATTAGATGTTGCGAAGGATGTTAAACACGCACACTCACACACATCAACATTCAAATGGCAAAAATACTCCATCATTTAATTTCAAATTATGAACATTTTCATAGTATTTTAAATTTCAAATTACGAAAATAGAATAATATTTTTGCTGTTAATTCACTAAATACTGTTGATCGTGCACTGGAAATTGTATATTTTTTCAAAGCATATATAGGTATTATGAAAGTATTATTTGTAACTTGCAGTTGATCTTATTATTAGTAGTAATACAGAAATGCAAATTATACAGTATATTATAGTATTCATATTATGTATATTGACGGTTATATATATATATATATATATGAATAAAACCACGAAGGAAAGGAAACACAAAAAGGTGCTCAAGCGCTTTCGTCTAATGACATCCTCAGGATGTCATTAGACGAAAGCGCTTGAGCACCTTTTTGTGTTTCCTTTCCTTCGTGGTTTTATTCATCATAAATATTTTTCACGTTTTACTTTCATGAAATAATTTTCATATATATATATATTAGTTGTAATGCGTCCAGATTCAAATAATTTTAAATTTTAAATGTTTTAAAATACAGGGTGTCCACAATGTCTTGTCACCCCCAGCAAAATGCTAACTGATTTTCGTTTTTCTTTCAGACCTACAGTATTTGAAGTGCGTGATAGCAGCAATTCTACGATTGAACAACGCATATTGGCTAGTACCTGTTTCCATGAGCAACCACGTAATGGCACAACCATTAAAAATATTCTTGCAGACTTCCAGGACCGATTCAATCGTGCAGCTCCTTTTTGGGGAAACTGCACGATTGAATCGATCCTGGAAGTCTGCAAGAATATTTTCAATGGTTTTGGCCATTACGTGGTTGCTCATGGAAACAGGTACTAGCCAATATGCGTTGTTCAATCGTAGAGTTGTTGCTCTCACACATTTCAAATAGGTCTGAAAAAAACTGAAAATCAGTTAGTATTTTACTGGGGTGAGAAGACATTGTGGACACCCTGTATATATAATTGGACATACTACTTTCAGGTCACCTTTTAACTCCTTCGACGCTGCAGTCACGTACGGCGTACATCATATTTCGGCCAGACTACAGTAGGCATTCGGTAATCCGACCAGAAAAGGACCAGAACCTCGTCCGAATATCCGAATCGTCGGATTAAGCGACGAATTAGTAGATGCCACGTCGCTTACGATTGATGAGTATTATTATACCCAAATAAAATGCCATAAAGATTTCAGTAAATGATTAAATCAACATAAAGTTACTTTGGGTGACCGATCGTCGGATTTAGCGATGAAGCGTCGGTTTGAGCGACGAATGGTCTAAATTATCAATCGCTAGAATAATGAAATCGGAATACCCAAAGGTCGGATTACCGAATGTCTGTTGTATATTTAGTTACGCTGCATCGAATAGGTTAATCTTGTCAAAATTGTTTAATGTTTTAACAAACGTTAAAGCCGTTTTCATTTGTTCTTAAAGTAACCAAACTCTTTAATTTAACAGTAGTAGTTCCAAGTGAATGGTATAGTTAACGAATTGATGTGTAACCAACCCACTTTATATCAGTGAGTTAAAATATAGGCTGAATGAAACTTTACCATTTGCACTGTGGTTTATCCTAGTTTAGGATTCTGAACAATCATATTGATAATTTTTAGTTATATTCAAGTTGTATGTAGGATGTATTTCAACTTTTTGATGGAAATGCAAAAATTTGGGGGAAACTTTGATATATACACATAGAAAATGTGTTGTTTACCTAAATTGGATAAAAAAGTCTTTCAGCATCTTTTGTTCATAGGAGCTGTTGCGAGGAAGAGTAACTAAAGATATTTAATCACTTTATTTAAGATGCTAACGATATAAACCCTTTTCAAGTCGTTTTGAAATAGCGTAGCAGCTCCACTAACATTTTTAATTGGTTTTGAAAGCTTCACACCGGCCACAATAGCTTAATGGTAGAGTGTCGGGTAATTAGTATGAAGGTCCTGGATTCGAGTTGCGGCTGGGACTTTAGATTTTATTCAGCCACTAAGATGCTTATCCGGGTTTTCTTTAGTGAGGTATCTTTGGTGGTCTTTTTTATGATACGATCTTTAAAGATGTTAAAAAAATCGAAATGTAGTTTTGCGGCCACCACATTTTTAACAAAGTCGAAAGTCACTACCATTTCATACGTAACACTAATCAGAGTGAATCTTATACCTAGATTAGGCGATAGTATGAGATTGGTTAGCAATTTCTCGTGTTATAAACCTCGGCCAATCAGGAGTTATGAGCGTGGCTTTGTTAAATAACACGTGGCCATAAAGCTACATATTTACCTCAACCTTAAATGAATTTGAAAGATATTTGCATTTATACAGTAGTTAATAGGGTTTTTGCGTAGTTATATCATGCCAGAATCCATATTTTAATAGGTAACACTGTTTCCACATAAGCCAAGTGAAGACGCTGAGGTCGGAGTTCGAATCCCGATGATGCTGGTAATAATACAAAAGTTAGCTCAATGGGCCTCATCCGTCTCATTGGTCGTTATTATTAACCATTGTTATCCATTTGTGAAAATAATGGACGATCGAATGGGGAAACTAAGTCTGTAAATGTAGAATTCATAATTTTTAGACATTTTTTTTTTCTTTTTGTCTTTCTAAAGTATTTTGTGAAAGGATTAGGTCGGCCGCCGGCACACACGATCGTCTTGCCACTCACGACTCGCGACTGGGGAATCTGGGGAGTCGCGTCGTGGTCGCTGCAGTTTGCGGGGCTCCCATTCTACCAATGTAAATTACACGCGACTCGAGTCGTTACGACCCAAGTCTTCAGTCGTGAGTCGCGAGACGATCCCGTATGCGTCCGGCTTTAGGCAAAATATTTACGCTTAAAAACTGTTTAGTTACGTTAACCCAATTAGTGTTAAATAAGTTCACACCCACAAAATAGTTAAAAATTACATTCAGTAATTTTTAGTCTCCTTTTTTCAGAATTACTGAAGTCATTTAGAAAATAATGTTAACTATACTTAACTAGTCGGAATTGATCCGTCTTTTCCGTCTCAAGGCACCCCAGTGCCTCCTATTCCCGGAGGAGGATTTTCGTCTCGCTGTTCAACATCGTCATCCCCCCCCCCCCCACAACACCCGAAACATCAAAATGACCCCCATAAAGTGTCCGTATGAACGTAATAAATCGGGACTAGTTTGTTTTATTTGAAATTTACATAACTTTTCAATTTTCATTTTTTAATATTTGTCATTTTCACGAAATATCGTGGCATCCCTGAGAGGCGCTTATGGCACCCCATTTAACAAACACGGGGTTAAATTAACTAAACTGTTTTAAGAATGTTAAATATGAAGATAAAAAATGGTGAAAAGACAATGATTATTTTGCCTTTTAATGAGGGGTCAAAGAAAACCTTAAATTTTAAATTAAAGAGTACCTGAAATAAATCTGATGTACTCAACATATTTTAAGAACTGTACAAGGCCGTAGACAAAGGGGTGCTTTGGGGGTGTTGAAGCTCCCTTGAAGTTTGTATAAAATTAAATGTTTTATTTTTAGTTTTAAACATATAGAATATCAATGTTTTATTTTTATTAGCACTGGAAAATTGTGTATTTTTTTCAAAGCAAATAGACAAAGGGTTGACAAAAATAGATAGACATTACAATGCTCGGTCTCGAGAACAAGGGACAAAACTCATCAATGGAATGCCAGAACGTGTGTCAACTTTACATAATTTGAAGGGGAAAGCAACACGATTCTAAATACAGGGTGATTCAATAAATCCATTATCATTTATTGACTTTTATTATCGAATAAAAAACTATGGAAAAACCGAACGTGTCCATTTATTTTTCTCAACCCTCTCTCTCTCTCTCTCTCTCTCTCTCTCTATATATATATATATATATATATATATATATATGACATAGGTATTATGAACTATGGAAAAACCGAACGTGTCCATTTATTTTTCTCAGCCCTCTGTATATGCATATGACATAGGTATTATGAACTATGGAAAAACCCAACGTGTCCATTTACTTTTCTCAGCCCTCTGTATATGCATATGACATAGGTATTATGAAAGTATTATTTGTAACTTGCAATTTTTTGTATATAGAATTTATAAGTCATAATACTTGTTTAATACCTCGTATATTTCGTGTATTAGCATAATTTTTTGGAGTTTTTCATACCATTATTTTTTAATTTTTTAATTTGATATTTTTTATAATTAAATATAGTTAAATTCAATCTATTTTTAATTATTATTATTATTATTATTATTATTATTATTATATCACAAAATACTCTGCATTTTGAAGCACAATTCAAGGTTTTGAGCAATCGGCTTTTAAGTATTTTCATTACATTTTGTAATTTTGTTAACCCTAAACTATTGTTAATATCTTAAATTGTTAATATATTATTTTAACATGTATAGAATGTTCACAAAGTCGCACTACACTTGGCCAACGCCAAATAACCAAATAACCATTACCATAACGCGGTAATGGTCTGAAATTTATTTTCCAACTGTAGTGTAACTTTTTGAACACACTGTGTGTGTGTGTGTATATATATATATATATATATATATATATATATATATATATATATATATATATATATATATATATCAAACAATAATTTGCTAAAATAAATCCTTATTCTTATTCTTGTATACCATCATGGTATAATACCCTGTATAATACATGATATTGAGTGTATTCAGTAACAGCGATTCATGCATGTTGGTTTCGTTTATTCTAAATAAAACACCTATTATCGCCCCTGCCACATCTTTAATGGCACATAGTTCTAGACCCCTACTAGGGGCTTTAACCTCTGGAAAAAAGTAAGGCCCTGCCCCCCCCCCCCCACCCCCCCCACCCCAAAACTGAAAAAGTTGTCCGGCTTTGTTGTATAATGATTTAAGTCGAAGTAAGGTATCGAGATGTCTACAATACCGCAGTAAAACCATTGAGGAATTCTCTTTTGTTAGAGGGTTAATAAGGGTTATCAAAGGGATAAGGGTTATGAAGGAGTTAAGGAATGATGTTCCTACACTTGTACAGTTAACGTTTGTAACTGGTAAGTTTTTATACCAGAAAAATATACAGTGTATCCATATATTATCTTTACAAATTCAGTTCAATTTCAAATGAATTTGTAAAAATAATTTATGGACACCATATATATATATATGCCAGGCACGTTCTGTATTATATCACGTTTATAAATTAGAGTGTATATTTACGTGTTTTTTCAATAGGATGTTTTTAAATAGAACGAGCTGTATCGTGGACACGTCGCAACACCGTTTCCCGTTAGATCAGCGGGGCTAAGCAATGTTATGTCTGTTCGGTAGTTGGATGGGGACTGTCCTCTACGTTTGGACGATGTAGCGATCCTTAGGCCGGGCCACAGAGGATCGTCTTGCGACTCATGACTGACGACTTGGGTCGTCACGACCCAAGTCGTGAGTCATGAGAGGATCCTGCGTGCGGCCGGCCTTAGTTGGCTCGGACCTCACGTAAAGCTGCGGGTCCCGTTTGCCATTACGAAGGAGGGTAAACATTATTATTATTATTATAGAAATTAAACTTATTTAGATTTGAGTTAAAACCTATATCAAAGGGTTTTTTGTATCTATTACTTGGGTTACTTCAAGAATACATGTTAAAACCCACAAATTCAGTGTTTAAAACTAATAAAAACGAGTAAAAAAACAGGTGTTTTTTATTTGTAAGATTTGCACATGAACTTCGTACTGTTATTACATTCATATTAATTGGGTATTAGTACGTAAATTATATATATATAATATATATATATATATATATATATATATATATATAACAATAATTCTCTATTATTAACCTTTTATTAATAAATTATATAATTTTGTTAGCCTTCAAATAAAATATTAAAGTTACCCCTCAGTGAATTGTTTTCTTAACTTCTATCGCTTCAGTTTTGATATTAGGCTATTTTTTTTTTTTTTTTCATTATGAATTGGGTTTCTTTCCATTCTCAGTCACTCCCATTTCGAAACCCATCCCAGGAGTATTCCGAGTCAGTCTGAAAACGGGATGAGGTGCAACAACGAGACCGCTGCACGTATTTTATTTGGTTCAATCACGTTCTGTTACTGAAGAGACCTAAAACCTAAAACGGGTCACTGAATCAATCAATCCCATTTTAGTTATTGAGAAATTCGAAAGTGTGAATCTCAAAGGAGACAGTTTTTCAAATATGGCCATTTTCATTCTACTGTAGAGGTTCCCCCTTTCAATTAGATTTTTTGTAGAAAATATCCCTCGGGCATGCAGTCACGTCACATATCTCTATTATATATCGTTTCCCAAATTAGGAAATTCAGGAAATTCCCAAAGTAGGAAATTCAGGAAATTCCCAAAGCAGGAATTTCGAATTCGATCATTCCCAGTTTCTGGCCGCGAATGGGAATGGCGTGAAATGGTAAGTAATCATGTATATATTTAGTTGTGAGTCTATATACCCATTTCCTATCTATCTCATTTTATTAGATTTTATATAAATTATTTAGATAGAGCGTTGTGAATAGGTTAGATAGATATGAAGTTAATAGTAATACAGTGTGATCGAAAAGTCACTGTGCACCATAACTACTTACGTACAGTATAGTCGCGGTGCACAGTGACTTTTTGATCACCCTGTAGTAAACTTATTACGAAGTTTTGAATTTCTCTTATTGCGCCAGACTAACAATAAAAATACTTCTTCCATTACCATTGGCGTTGCTTGGGCATGATCCGACCGACCACGTTCGATACCCCATTTAGAAGTCGAGTTAAACAATTAACGTTGGGTCTGAAGAAACTGAGGAAATATAATATTTTGTATTATAATGCTAGAATCTAATGATTTATTAAATATATTATGCCCATCCAGGTCATATTTAGTACTGGGGTATAGGTTACATTCTCTTGTTTGGTCAGGTAACCTTAAACATAAATTTAATTTGATTGAAGTGACGGAAATTGTCGCCATTTTTATGTGAAGTACGAAGAAGGTGCAGTGGTGGACTTCGAATCAATAACAGGTGTGTGTGTGTTTGTGTGTGTGTGTGTATTTTCACCCGCTCAACGGATAGATATAGTTCTACATTTCGTAGATGACAAATTTTGTTAAGACGCTAATAACGGCTCAATCTAACAAAAAATTATTTATAACAAGATCCAAAACTCCGCCTATTTTTGCATTAACTTTTTTTTCACTTCTGCCATCTAGTGTTTGGAATGAATACTAAATTATCAGCGAAACGTCATCATCAACTTAAATTATAGTTTACGAGTAATATTTATTATTATATAATTAACCCTCTACTGCCCAAAAGGACAAATTTCTAACCTTTCAAATACACGCATTCATAACAACTCTACAAAATATTTGGCCAGTAAAGGGTCAAATTTAAATATAGAATTAACTATAGGATTGCTTAATAAATTAAGCATATAAATACTTACTTACAGACTTGTATTTTTAAAAAATTACTGTCATAATAATAGTAAGTTTTCGGTAATACACTTATAAATCATGGGAGTGTGCCCTTTTACAAAGCTTAATTCTCACTCCATATACCATATACCAGATGACGAGTATCAAATATTCATTTGTCAGGATACGGCACTAAATAATGAGAAATATCGTCAGTTTCGTATCATATATATATATATATTTCATCTAACCTAACTTAACTATGATTGGTTGATCAAATTTTCAGTGCCGCCTTGTTGGGGCAAATTTCTTGGTAATAAACCTAGTATAGGTCCACCTAACCAAACCTAATCTAACATAATCCACCCGACACCTCTAAAAAAATGTCGATAGAATGACTGTCTCGTGGAAGAAATGTCATTAGCCGGCGCTCCAACGAGCATCACCTAAATGAGAGTGAAGACACCCATCTCAGTGATCCTGCGAAGATTAAAAAAATTCCATAAATGACGTGTAACCAATCGAGTTCATGCTTTGTGCTTATTTTTTCATTTCATATTTTCGTTCATTTTTTTTCATTTTTACTTAGTAATTTATTTTGCGCTTCGATATTAATTTTCATTTAGTTTCAGTTACGTTTCATATTTATTCATTTATTCTCGTTTAGTTTCATTCTCATTTAATTTTCATTCTTCTCTCATTTCCTTTCGTTTCGAAACAATATTGGAAAATGCTTTTTATTTTTAATTTGAAGATTTCAAAATGTTTCGTTTCAATTTCCATAAATGAAATGTTGTAATTGATTTAAACTATAATTATACGCTATTAAAATAAAAGAAAGATTTTTTTTTATTTTTTCGTATCACAAAATCCAGAACTGAACTCTAGGAAACGTTAAAATGGTTTTTAATTCATTTTTCTCCCAATTTGATAATAAAAACCCACTCTAATAGACAGAGTTTATTTCCGCAACAGTTTCGATGCCCACTGGCATCCTCTTCGGGTGGATACAGAATATTGTGACTTTCACGTAAAAAAAGTGAAGTTTTTTTGCACTTCTCCCAATTACTTTTTCTAAGTATTCATATAATAATAATAATATTAATAATAATAATAATAATAATAATAAAAATAATGGGGTAAATGAGTGAACAAAGGCAAATAATTAGTGAAGATACATTCGTCACTATTCCTCAAGCAAGCAAGCAAGCAAAAAAAAAAAAAAATAACAAAGTTAACAACTCAGAATCACCAAATTATCATGTTCCTATCATTTTGGTCATCGGCTAAATTGATGTCAATAATTAATGTCTTAAAATAATGTTGCAGTACATTTTCGAAGTCACTAAAATAAAATGAAAAAACTTAAGATGACATCAAAGTTAATTTAAGAAAATTATGGATATTGGTTTTTTGTGTCCATTTATCTTCTTTTCTGTTTCGATTTTTATGTTTTTTCTATTTTTGGATATTATTTGATATTATTTGTTTCATATTTCGCTTTAATTTAATTATGTAGTGCCCTATATGCCCAAATTAGTATATATATATATTTTTTTTACAAACACTTTTCATATCATTTGGGTATAAAAAATTAAGCGAGTCGTATGAAATATATATCTTGTATCGCACGTTAAAAAAATATATTTAAAAAGTTGTTTTTTTTAGTGATGTAACACCACCAACTTGTTTCTAAAGTAAGTTTGCTAATCATTGACGTTTAAAAGTGAAGTAATTAATTTAACGAATGTTGTGTCATTATTATATATATATACAGGGTGCGGCATAATTCGGTTTACCAGAATCACCTGCAGTAATTTATCATTTACTACAGAAATTATTCAAAGTGTCCTCCATCATGTTCAATACATACGTTGCATCTCTGAACCACTGAACAACAAATAGCGCAACACAGTTCTTTGTTATTATTCAACGTCTGGAACTCTTGGCGTATCAAAGTCATCGTGTGATCGAAGTCCCGACGTTTCTGACCGTAGACTCTATCTTTGATTATACCCCACACTGAATAATTACATCACAGTGATTATTCAATGTGATTTTTCGAGACGTTGATGATGGAGGACACTTTGAACAATTTCTGTAATAAATATTATTCTTCACAAGATGATTCCATTATTCTCGGTAAACCGACTTTTGTCGCACCCGGTATTTTATATATATATATATCAAAATTCTATAAATAATATATGCTCCTTATATTTGTGCGAATCACTATATAGCTTTTGTTAAGACAACCAACCAAAGCGTCTCATTACCATAGCCATATAAGACAACATTCTGTCGCTCTTCAAGACAAAGATTAATTCCAGTTAACCCTCCAATACTAATATATATATATATATATATATATATATATATATATATATCAGTTTATGGGATTGAACTCAGAATGGTCCCCTGAGGCTTTTTCATGATACACACAGACGGTGCATGGAACAAGGAACTCTTCTGGGAAAATTAAATCCACTATAATCCGAATAAGTAATGGTAAATAACAAACACTATAGTTTTTTCTTTTTCATGATATTAGCCCGACATGGGCAACGGGTCACTCGCAAAAAGGCCCCAAACTATATAGTGTTTGTCATTTAGCACTACTTATTCGGACTATAGTGGATTTAATTTTCTCAGAAGAGTTCCTCGTTCCATGCACGGTCTGTGTGTATCATGAAAAAACCTCAGGGGACCATTCTGAGTTCAATCCTATCATGAAACGGACATGTTATTTGCCTTGAAAAGTGGACGTTTAATTTTGCCAGTTGAGGTTTAAGTTTTGGCTTTTGGCTAAAAATACGATAGTTACCCCTTTTTCTTTGATGTATTAAATCCGGCGCGAATGCAACGAGTCTTTTGCTTATATTGAGGTTCTGGATATAGTAGGCTAGGTGTAGCTGTAACCTCTAGATCCTGTCCCAAAGCTGGATCCTATCTGCTTTGCAGATAGCTGGTGAGGGAAGCTATATTTTTGGGGCCTCTTTGCGAGTGACCCGTTGCCCACGTCGGGCTAACATCATGGAAAAGAAAAAGCTTTAGTGTTTGTTATTTACCATTACTTATTCGGATTATAGTGAATTTAATTTTCCCAGAAGAGTTCCTTGTTCCATGCACGGTGTGTGTGTATCATATATACAGTATATGTATATAATATATATATATATATAGGGTAGGCAAAAAAAAAAAGGAAGACCTCGAACTTTGGCTGTAAAATCTAAAGTTATGGTCATATTTCAACATTTTTTTCACACCCCACAACTAAGTAAATTTCCTATACGGTGAGCGGATTTCAAAGAAAACTAATGAAAATTACGGATTTATTGAATATTTCTTTATGCCACTGGAAATTCTCCAATTACACTATTACTGCATTATCGGGTCGACAAAAAAGAAGGGAGACCTTTTAAATCCTTCATATCTCGGCAAATACGGTACAAAGAACCATAAGATTTTAGTATGTTAGTACTAGGTAATTTTATGGTTTGTATGCCATCTTTCAGCATCTCCTGTTTTATCGATTTTCTTGGAAACTTGTCCAAACCTTGTGCAGTTGGCTTACGTTAATTAAAATCGCTTTAATTATCGCAAGATTTTTCTGGAATATTGGCCATAAATCCAATTTCTCAGCTAAAATGGATAACATACAAACCATAAAATTACCTAGTACCAACATACTAAAATTTCATGGTTCTATGTACCGTATTTGTCGAGATATGAAGGATTTAAAAGGTCTCCCTTTTTTTTTGCCGATCCGATAATGCAGTAATAGTGTAAATGGAGAATTTCCAGTGGCATAAAGAAATGTTCAATAAATCCGTAATTTTCATTAGTTTTCTTTGAAATCCGCTCACCGTATAGGAAATTTACTTAATTGTGGGTTGTGAAAAAAATATTGAAATCTTCCCATAACTTTAGATTTTACAATCAAAGTTCGAGGTCTCCTTTTTTTTTTTTTGCCCACCCGATATTTATATATATATATATACACACTGTATATATTCCAGTTAGCAAACGTTCATCAGGAAATTCGTGTTTGGTATATTCCTCAACTAGAACAGAAAAAATATGAGCACCCATTGTTCAGTGGGTAACACCATTTATTTCCACATAAGCAAAGTGAAGACACTGAAGTCGTGGGTTCGACTCTCGGTAGTGGTGTTTAATAATGATCTAGGAATCCCGGCAATGGTCCGCGTTCGTCTGGTCTGAGAACTGTTCCAGTGTTTAGTCCTTTTTAAAGATTATTATTACTGGAATAAACTCATATTTTCCCCGTATAAAAGACACGAATAGACGAAGTACCCCAAAAGGAATGATCAACCAATCAAATACCCAAAAAGTTGGAAGAATACAATTCAGTGAAGGTGACCTCGGATAACCCTAAAACATGATAAAACAACTTATTTAAACTATTGTCTTTATACGAAGAATGCAATAATGGAACATTACAATAACTACACACGCACACACACACACACACACACATATATATATATATATATATATATATATATATATATATATATATACACGCACAAATATATATATATACAAAAAAGGTTGTTTTTCACGTTCTTTTCATCAAGGTTAATGCCAATTATTTTTATCTTGCGTCAACTATATATATATATATTCAGAGTGTGTGAGAGAGAGAAGCAGTTGAATATTATGTTATATATATATATATATATACAGGGTGTAACAGAATCTGCGCACGATAAAGTTAATTAATATTTAATTTTCAGATATGGAAGGGAAATTAAGGAACGCACAGTAGATTCAAGTACTGTATTATACATTATTTAATTGTTGCAATTATCTGAACACGTTCGTCTTTCGTTAATTTCCCCGCCATATCTGAAAATGAAAAATTGCTTAATCCTACGGTGAATGAATTCTGCTACACCCTGTACATTTAATAAAATTAAATCAATATTTATTTATTTATTTAAGTACTTACATCATGGCATATTCATTCAAGCGTTTTGGAAAAAAAAATATATATATATATATATATATCTTTTGTAGATCCTTCCATATATATATATATATATATATATATATATATATATATATATATATATATATCTTTTGTAGATCCTTCCATATATATATATCTCTTGTAGATCCTTCCATATATATATATATATATATATATATATCTTTTGTAGATCATTCCATATATATAATATATATTAAATTAAAATTATTTGGTCCATAAATTAGGGGTCCAGAATATTTTCTTTTAGTATACAGTATTTTAGCAGCGTTCTCTACATAAAGTTTTTAGAAATAAATACGAAAGAGAATTTTGAATAAAGTTGTTTGTGGATAATAAATCCATTTTAAAAAATCTTAAAGAATAAAACATGTTCTTTTTTTTTCCCCCCACCTGAGTCTTGTTCTTCCTCAGCGGTAAGTAAACTGGTAGGTTTCTCTCTGAAAATCTCATTTACTCAGTTTCCTTGCTGGTTCCGTTGAGTGTGGATGTGGTCTTTTGAGTGTCTGGAAAAAGTGTTTTCGCAAAAAAAAAAAAAGTGATTCATTATTAATAGTGATTTGGAGAGCGAAAACAACAATAATTTTTTTTTTTAGGAGAGTACCCCCCTCCCCCCATCGAGAAAAGGTTGAAATGATGTGCGGAAAGTAATGGTTGAGAGCGAGTATTTTAGAGTCGGGAACGAATTTGGAGAGATGAGGCTCAAGGAGCAGCAACAACATCATCAACAGCAGCAGAAGGTGGTTGGTCGTCCGGGGTCACCACCGAGTGATTCTCGTATCAGGAGAGCTTCCTACTACGTGTGGTTCTTAGGGGCTGAGGAATGCCGGGGGCTTCGTGGACCCGAAGTGGTTCGCCCCGTTTTGCAGTACTTGTTGGAGCGAGAGAGGGAACACGAACCTGAGAAAGTCACACTGCAGGTGTCTGGACGGGGAATCAAATTACTACAGCAGGGGGTGACGAGTCGCGCCGCTGCTGCGGGGAGCACGAAGCATTTCATTCCATGCGGGGCGCTGACCCACGTGCAGCAGGAGGAGGGTCCCGACGACGACATCGTCTCTGCCGTTCTTCTCATTTACAACCCACTCACACGATGCCCCGTTCATGTTCACGCCTACCGCTGCGACTCCACAGAGACCGCCATCGTCCTTCGACAGCACCTCCATCAACTCCTTCTTCGCCCGGAACAACAGGCAAAACTCGCTGCCCTTGAAACGAGACTTGCCTCTAGAGGACTTCTTCCCTCCTCTTCCAGCAGGGCTTCTGATGGTGCTTCGTCGGGTTCCTCCGTTTCTTCAGGAGCAGGAAGTGGGTCTGGAAGAGCCGCGTCAGGAGAGAAAATAGCCACGCTGTACGATTCTCTGGCGGCGGAACTACGCGAGAAATTAGGGACGAGGGGCGGTCCTCTCCTTCTGCCGCCTCGAGATTACGACAGAACAGGAAGAAGAAGGAAAAAGCACGCGGGGGTGGATGCGAGTGGCTCAAGTAGCACTCGAAAGGCGCTGGAGGACGACTCTGCGAGGTCGTCAGGCATTGGAAGCGACGATGCTCCTTCTCCGACTCAAGAAAGGGACTTTGGGGGCTTAGATCACCAGTCCTCTTCAGGTAACTCTTAATTAATTTGCATTTTAACTGAAAATATTGAACTTCTTAACATTAATGAATTGAAATTTACTTACCAAATTATTACTGTAATGTTACTGTTTAATCCCGTTTGGATTAAAAATGAAAAATTACTGTATCCTACTCGTAAAAACACTCATAACTAAAGGTAATTGTGATTTTATACGAAGGAAAGAATTCGTCCCTCAAAATGTATGACACAAATTGATTAAAAATTGAATAAAAACCGAAATTCGCAGAGGTAATCGTACTCCACACTCTCAAATGTCTTCCAAAAAAGAAAAAGAAAAATTGTAGGTACGAAACCCGAATCAATTGGAACGCGCCTCGCGTGACTCACAACAGAGAAACATTCCTGTGCATTCGATCGAGGACGCCTTGGAGAAATGAAACAAATAGGGGAAATAAATAGACTGAAAGAGAGAGAGAGAGAGAGAGAGAGAGAGAGAGAGAGAGAAGAGAGAGAGAGAGAGAGAGAGAGAGAGAGAGAGATTGGAAGAAAAGATAATAGGAAAAACTTATGAAAACAGATAATGAATTTAAAGAGAACCCAAAAAAAAAAAAAAACAGACAAAGAAAAAGTTGAAAGTAATAAAATGTAAAAAAAAAAATAAAGGAGGGAGACAGTAAAAAATAAAAAAAAAAAGATAATGAAATGACGAATATACAAGTATTAGAAATGAACAAAAAAAAAAAAAAAAAAAAAAAAGCTAAACGCGATATTAATTCAAGTATTAATACAATACTCGCGTCTGCTTTCTTCTTTTTTCATCTTGAGATCTCCTCTTCCTTTTTTTCGGTTTTAAGGTCATTGCTTTCGCCCGCAGGAAAACTACACTCTTAGATCGCCTTTCGCGCCCTTTAAATGGACGTTTACGGAAGTGACTTGCATGTATTTTTTCAATTTTGGATCTCAAACAATCTTACATAAGTTATAATGCAAACCGAGAGATCATCATCATCATCATCATCATCACGATGATGAGTTCAATGCCTCGAAATAAGCAACTGTTCTTTATCTCAAACTATATTAAGTAATTCGCAACATTTGGACGACGAGAGAGAGAGAGAGAGAGAGAGAGAGAGAGAGAGAGAGAGAGAGAGAGAGAGAGAGAGAGAGAGAGAGAGAGAGAATATCTCAGTGTCGGAAATTTCTTCCAAAGCCATCTGGAATACCGTTAACGAAATATAAACTGAGAGAGGAATTCGCCGATATATCGAAGGGGGAACAAATAAATTCTAAGTAAAGATTAACCTCATCATTTCGTTTGATTCTAAAAGAATTCTTTCGTGAATCGCGACACTCACACATACACATATATTATATCATTTTACGGGTTAACGTATTCTAAATCCCTCCCAACTTTTATTAAAAAGCATTAATACTTTATATACACTATCCACACGAACACGAAAGTTCATAAAAACAGGCACAAAATTCCTTATAAGTAGAACTACCAATTTCATCTGGAGAAGCTTCTTGCCATATGGCACTAACGAACTTGACATAATATTTGTTAACATGAGTTATTCCTGATGATGGCTAATTTTCTGATGTTAAAACTCCTGTTTGGAAACGTTACATTAAAAAAATTAATAGAGAGTTCACTCCATATAATTAGATTGAATTATAATTGGATCAATTTACTGACAGCGTTGAAATCTCTAAAAACGTAATTCAGTATAATATATATATATATTATATATATATAAGGTTTTGTATATATATATATATATATATATATATATATATAATATAATATATATATATATATATATATATATATATATATATATTGCAAGACATTCACAACAATTGAATGTTATTATACCAAATAATAAATGGGTAACTATTTTAAACACAAAAAATTAATTCGCACAAAAATGGGTATATATATATATATATATATAGAGAGAGAGAGAGAGAGAGAGAGAGAGAAGAGAGAGAGAGAGTCTGCATTACGTGTATGGCATGAACAAAAGAAATATTTTCCCAAATTTAAAATTTACACCTTGCATGAACTTAGCCTAAGGCTCTGCCTTGTCATGAACTCCAATATTAAAAAAAAGGTTCAGGAAAAGTCATGCAAAAATGAGTTATTGCATGATTTTCATGATTCCGTTTAGTTGTATAATAACGACATTCTTTTAAAATTCTTGTTCAAGTGACTTTTTTAACGAACTGTACATGTTATTTTAAAGTTAAGTACATTTGTGCCTGATGTAGCATATGAAATTTGACTCAATAAACCTTGTATTTATTTATGTATTTGATTCTTTGATTATTTAAGTATATTATTTCTGTTATACAGTGTATATATATATATATACTTTAATCATACATCCATGCAGGGTATGAGCCGCAGCATCATTGTTATGTATAGTATAGAGTATAAGACTATAGATCGTCAATGCGCTAATGGGGCTTATGTAGGTGGTTCAAAATTATTGGAAGCAATAATGTTTAGATTTTTAAAATTCTATTTAGCATATATTTACATAAATATTTAAGATCCTGACGTCATCACTGCCTAAGTCACGTAATATATAAAATCCATCTTGCTTCGCAGTTATTTCTTGCGAGATAATCTTCGTCAATATCAACTCGAATAAAATTGTTTTTATACATGAAATTCATCGTAATTAGCTTTTGGCAAGAGTTGGGCATGAAGAGAAATAGTAAGAAATAAGCAAGAGATTAAATAAATGTTTAAAACATCTATTATACCCTTATACCCTTATATACTAAAAGCTGTAAAAAGAAAAATGTACAAATTTTTTACGAAAAGTCCAACTGATGTATTGTGTTATGTGAAAGATAGGTTTTTTAAAAATCATTTACATTGTAAACAAATTGTAAAAAAGTTACAGGGAATGAGATTTTACTGTTTTTATTTTTCGGCAAAGCTGGGCACTTGCGGTTTTTTTGCGGTACTGCGGTACTGCGGTACTACCGCACTACCAAACCGGTACCGCATAACGCAGTACCGCAAAGGATCGCTGAAAGTACAGCCTGTACTTTCAGCGATCCTTTGCGGTACTGCGTTATGCGGTACCGGTTTGGTAGTGCGGTAGTACCGCAGTACCGCAGTACCGCAAAAAAAACCGCAAGTGCCCAGCTTTGTATTTTTGTTTTTTAAATTTTTTCTCATTTTTTTATTATTACTTTTTTGTTTTCATTGTTTCTCCTCGTTTTTTAATTGTTTTTCTTGTTTTACTTGGTTGTTCATTGTTTTTTTTTCTTGTTTTTATTTTCTTTTCTTGTTTTTTCAGTTTTTTCTTTGATTTTCATTGTTTCTCCCTTTCTTTAATTGTTTTTCTTGTTTTACTTGGTTATTCATTTTTTGTTTTTCTTGTTTTTTCATTTTCTTTTCTTGTTTTTTAATTGTTTTTTCTTTGATTTTCATTGTTTCTCCTTTTTTTAATTGTTTTTCTTGTTTTACTTGGTTGTTCATTGTTTTTATTTTTCTTGTTTTTTCATTTTCGTTTCTTGTTTTTTCAGTTTTTTCTTTGATTTTCATTGTTTCTCCTCTTTTTTAATTGTTTTTCTTGTTTTACTTGGTTGTTCATTTTTTCTTGTTTTTTTTTGTTTTTTTCTGTTTTTCTCAGTTTTCATTGTTTTTTTCCGATTGTTCTTTTTGTCTTCGTGTTTGTCTTCAATTTTTTCGTGTCGTTCATACGTTAATGAGTTGAGTTTGTAGACTCGAGTGGACTTTTTACACTTGTAACAAATGGACTTTTTCTTTTCGTAAAACGAGAATGAACTTCGAGTTATTTCTGTCTTTATTTATCTCTATCTCTTCTCTGCCCTTGACGCGTTGCTTCATTCAAAGGAATTATTATGGCGTCTCACAAAGCGAAGAGAATGTTTAATTTATGCTTCTTTTAAACCATTAATCCTTTATATATTAATTGGTTGATTATAGTAAGTAGGCATGTAGAGTGTAGACGTACAGTATAATTCTGCACACACACACACACACACACACACACACACACACACACACACACACACCACACAAACCACACACAAAACCACTCGTTACCAAACCTAAATTATCTTAACCTAGTCTTTGTACCATCGAAACGAGAAGGGCGTGATAAATGTTTCGGATGCGAGTGACATCTCGAAGTGTGGTTTGTGTTAAGTCAGTCAATAGTGAGGTAATCGCTAGCTTAGCTTAATCTAACCTAACCTAATTAGGACCAACATATCGTTTTTCCGAACGTAAAACTCTTTCTAGAATGTTTATATAAGATTTTTTAGATGTTTCGAAGTACCAAAAATGTTACCTCAAAAACAAAATTACCCCAATACATCTGTAAATTATTACACACTCGACCAGCATTTATGCTCAGTTGTTTACGGGCTCACACACACACATATGTTAGTTATAAAACGTCTTATAAGGTAATTATATATATATATATATATATAATATATATATATATATATATATATATATATCTTGATCTACATTTCCGAAAGTGAAAAAGAGAATGGAATGTAAATGAAAACTGGGCCACTTTAATTGCCGAATTCGCTGTGCATAAAGTGAAAACGAGCAGTTTTTAATATTATCTGTCTGTCTATTTATCTATCTCTTTATATGTCTGTCTATCTATATGTACGGTTAAATTACTTGCTATTCATTTAATAGAAATTCTTCCACAAAACGGAGAGAAACAATGTGCGATATTTTTTAAAATCATTGTACGAAAGCTGAATTGGGTGAATGGATTGGATTATGGCACAGTCATCACAGGCACTGGCTCCCAAATGAGCTGCTTTCGGGCTTTAGCAGTGCCCCAAATCAGTCTAAAACAGGTGAACATTACAAAATCATTTATTTTTCGTAGGGAACTGTAAAATTATTTACAGTTCTCTCCATAGTTCAATATTTATTTTGATATGTAATGATATTTATAACGGGTTAAGTCCTAACTCTGTTTTTTAAGAAATTAATTATGGATGATATTGCTTAATAAGAAGTAAAAAGGTTTATAATCATGCAGGCAGTCAAGGACGATGCTTGGTTCTTTGTATTCATGGTTTCTAGTTAAGGTAAAGTGACCAGCCATTGCAACGAACCTCCGACCATGCAAGATTCTTAGATTTACTTATCCCCCCTTATTATTAACAGTATATATATATATATATTATATATATATATATATATATATTATATATATATATATATATTATTTTTCATCTTGTAGCAATGCGATATAATTCCCAAGTATTATACAATAATATTTTTTATGGCCAACTTATTTGCAATAATAACTTTTATTTGTAATAAGTGTCTATCGAAGGGGAATTGCACTACTTAATTATATCTCAGTAAGCTAAAATGAGGAACTTTTTAAAAGTTTGTGATATAGTCCCGTAAATAAATGTATTTCCCATCGGGTTACCAGTTATTTCCCATCGGGTACAGAGAAAGCAGAGACTTCCCGCAACCTTCCGTTTTTCAAGACCATTTCTTATATGTAAAGAAGTTACGTATCATTAAAAGAAGTTATTATATCATCTGACAAGAAGAAGCTTTTATACCCGAAAGAAGGAAATACTTCTTTTAGAATGCACCCTCAAAAAGAAGTTACAAGTTCTAAATTTAGAAGGTTTTATTTTGAGTGTACATACTTTTCGGATACCCTTGTAGATAAATCGTTAGGATGTAAAATGATATTTTTTGCTTGCATTTTACAAACCAAGGTTAAAATTTCTGTTTAATTCGAAAGGCATTTAAAAAAAATGAAAAATTAAATATTTACATGACCACGCCTACTTTCTGCGAATATTTAATAATAATAATAACATTTGAATTATGAAATGAATTCCTATATTGAATTAGTATATATTCCATAAAACAATGACAAAATTCAAACATAAAATTTTTACGGTTGCTGTACCCTTCTCATATAATCCAAACAATTGCATTCCTATATAGATCCCACTTAATTCTAAGCCCCATATATATTATATATATATATATATATATATATATATATATATATATATATTATATATATATATATATATATATGTGTGTGTGTGTGTGTGTGTGTGTGTGTGGTTTTTGTGTATGTGTGTGTGTGTGTATATATACACACAGCATGTCTGCACTCTCCTACGAACTGTAAAGTGAAAAGTTACATAAAAAAGACCAAATCAAGAAAGTTGGGGGCCACATCGCTTCCCCTGCACACCCCCCACCTCAAATCCGTTGTTTGCACCAACTTAACTACAACCTTTATCATTTTTACGATGTGATTGTTTGTGTGAATGGAGCCTACTGAAGATCAGGTTTTGTTCACTCTGTATTTAATAGTATTTACTGTGTCACAGGAAATGGTATTACTTGGAGAATGATCAACATAAGTAATTAAATAAAAATAAATGTTTCTATATCATTATCGAACTTCTTTTGGTTTTTTTTTTGTCTGTTTACATTCATTAGTACAAGTAATGAGTGTACAGTCGAAGTGGATGATGCTGACTGCAGTTTTAAAAGGAATTTTTGCTTTTTTTTGTTTTGTTTTTGTCATGAAAGAACGCATTTTTGTTTTTATTTTTTTTAATACATTTTTCAGTTTTGTTTTTTGTCAATTCATGATTTTAAAAAAATAAAGAAATGGGCTTGATTTTTTTTTCTTTTTTGGGGGGGGGTTGCTTGTTTGGTATAATGTGATTCATAAATCTTGCCTCGCAGGTTAGTATTATATAGTTAATTTTGAGGCAGGACTTTTGAAATAATACCTTATATATATATATATATATATAAGGTAACATCCAAGAAGCTCATTTCTCCACAACGTTGGGGTGAGTCACCTGAGTCAAAGCAGAAACAGAGTAAGCGTTCAACTCAACTCCACCCGATGACAGCGGCCAGAAGCGAACCAGCGACACACCATTCTGAGTCCACCATTATAACCACTGAGCTACTGGGAACCCAAATATATATATATTTATATATTATATGTTTCAACATAATTTCACGGTATGACTTGTAGTTTTATGAAACATTCCTCTGTTAATATAACCCATTGGCATCATTGTGGGTATGCAGAGCATATCTACAAGTGTTTAATGGGTATACATGTGTTAATAGTGTTGTTGTATTTGCAACACTGAGAAGCGTTGGAGGAGTGTTTTTGGTAATGCAAGACAAAATGCCCACCCCTCCTGATCGAGTGTTTAAATTTACTTAATTTGAATGTAGATACCCACGTACAATGGGCGTTTTTAGGCGGGCATCTTTTTAAGGTCTTTTTTATATTATTCCTTATTCCGGCGAGTATAATATATAATTTAACACCATTAGAATACGCGTAATTAATGATATATTTGCATACATATAGCCTGTGCACACAACGCAGAATTCTCCGCAGGGGGTATAAAGGTTATGCACGTTCCTTCTGGGTGTAGTAAACTTTATACTTGGGGTGTGACAGCCCTCCGGTCCCGAGTCGTGGGATTCTAGAGAAATTGGCTGCCAATTCCTTTAGGTTCTCTCTCTTTCGGGAGGGCGGGTGAAGTCTGTTGTACAAACCTGTCCCGTGGGTTACTAGGACCCCTTCCCATCCCACTCTGTCCTTTTAGCTTAGGTTAGGGATGTTCTCCTCTGACTGCAGAAAAAGAGAAAAACTTTTAGTATTGTCTTTTTCTCTACTGTTACGATTAGGACGCTACTGCTATCTCATGCGTGGGAAGAGAGGCTTGGAACCTCTATAAATAACACCATTTAACTTCAGTTGTAGGTAATATTTAGAGGGGATAATAGCGAGTAGGATTGTTGACCATTTGGATTCTTACAAGCTACTTGGGGACTCCAACATGGGTTAGATGGCATAGGTCGTGTCTCACCATCATGCTCGAGTTTTTCTACGTCATGTTGAGTGAGTATGATAAGAGTAGGGCGATTGATTAGAAGGCCTTTGATAAGGTACCTCACCGCCGGCTAATGGCCGAAGTGCGCGCGCTGGGTATTGGTGGGGAAGTAGGTAGGTGGATTGGAAACTGGCGAAAAATGCCACAAAGTTAATCCCTTTCGTTAGGCATATGGGCTACAATCGACGCTTACGTGACGCGGGTTCAAAGATGTCGATTTTAGAAGCATGTTTAGTTCAAATGATAACCCAACTCGCAACAATGGTTAGAAGTTGGATTTGAAACGATTTAGGACTAGTATATGTGGGAATTACTTTAACACGTTGATAGTTTAAGATTAAAACATAAGAAAACTCTGCAGAGTTCGCTTGCACGGTGTCTCTGTGAGCAAGGTAAATATAGAGCTATTTATATACTTTTCTATCCAGTTTTCTACTACTGCTAGCATAGTTGAAAGACAAAATTTTCCCTGGCACCCGTTGCCATTGGTACCTCCTCGGTATGGGCCGCAAGGCCTTTTGAGGTACTTCTTTTCCTTGTAACTCCTTGTAACTCTCTCTCTCTCTCTCTCTCTCTCTCTCTCTCTC
>JAJOZX010000618.1:1045000-1070000 GCA_023014485.1 Bathynomus jamesi | reverse complement strand
CAGTTCAAGTTAACAACCAGGAGACCTAAAACGTATCCCAAAGAGTCAGAAGAAATATTTGGAGGTTTAAATATAAATTCACGATAATTAGATTGAGAAAATGTAAAGAAAAATAAATTGGGAATTGCTACTTCACGAGAAGACTCCAGAAGAAATACTATGGGGCATTATTTTAGACAACGGAAACAAACTGTAAAATATCTCCACAGATGCAGAACTGAAGCAAGGAGATCAAACTAGAAAAAATAAAGCGTGAATACCGTTCTTGTACAGTAAATTAGAGATTATCAAAATGTCTGCAGATTTGAATTGGATGATTGTCCAAAATAACCATGCTTATTTATACAAGAAAAGAAATATTGAAAAGATATTCCCATCTGAAACAGTAACTTAAAAAGTGTGAACAGCCTTCGTCAAATGCTATTTTGAATAAAAACACAGTTCACATTAGCCCAGAACCCCAAGGAAAAGGGGTTGTCCTTGCTTTCAAAACTGTAAAGAATCAGACTAGACCAGCAAAGAATATTGCGAAGACCAGCATTAAATCTGGGCCGCAGAGAGCTCTTACGTCGATCAGAAGGTTTTTCAAGTATAACAATTATCGAAAGGATCTGAAGATGACTGCGCTTCGGCGTATATCTACAATCCATAGATCTCAGAAGGTTCTTCCATTCAAGAGCAAACGCAGAATTAGGAAAATCGACAAAACCGGAAAGGCCTCAAAATCGGCTAAAGGAGCAAAGAAAAGTGAAATACTGAAAAAATGCACTTAAAACAAATCTTCATCCACAAGACAAACAAGGAGGAAAACAAGATAGCAGAAAACATAAAAAATAACCCAAAATACTTCTACACGTTTGCGAAAAGAAAAATGCAGTATAAAGAGAGCATTGGTCCGTTAACAGATGAGGCGACCAGATACACAAATGACAGAAAAAATGATCGAATTGCTAAAGGAACAGTTATTTAACTCTGTGTTTAGTATCCCTAAGTCCAAGAAAAAAGTAGAAGATCCAGATGAATTCTTTGACATAGATACATCAGCCAAGTTCGAACATGAATCTATTAATAATATCGTATTTAGAGTTTTTGGAAGGAGACGTAATTAAGGCTCTCTTACAAATACGAGAAAATTCAGTACAAGGCCCAGACACATGGAGTGCCACGTTTTTGAAGAAATGTAATAAGAGTACTGCCAAACCTCTATACTTACAATGGAGAACATTGCTTGACACGGAACAAATTCTACCTCCGTTAAAGAACGCGAACATTACCCCTCCTCTCCCGCTTATTCAGAGGTAACAGAGCCATGCCTAAAAATTATCAGCAAGTAGCTCTCACCTCTCATCCCTTTTCTTTCCAACTATTTAGCGCAAGGGTTAATCGGTATTCTCAGTCTTTCATCTATTCAACCGGTCAGTTCTGGAACAACATTCCACAGTCCATCTTTCCCCTTGTCTATGACCTTCAATCTTTCAAACGCAGAGTATCCAGGCACCTCGAAAACGCTGGACCTTCATTCCGGCTCTCTCCTTCTCCTTCTATGGAGTAAGGTATTTTGGCAGGCGTTCGCCCTTGGCCCCTCCTTTCTGCACAAAAAAAAATAATAAACCTACCACCTTATAAAGTGCTTCGAACGGATTATTAGAGGCAAACTTGCTTACTCAGTACGAACCAACACGGCTTCAGGGCTGGAAGATCATGCCTACCACAGCTATTAGACCCCCAGGAGAAAATACTGGGAACATTGTCTCGAGTACAAAACATAGATGTAATATATACTGACTTTGCTAAAGCCTTCGATAAATGTGACCATGGAATTATTGCACACAAACTTAAGAACAATGAAAAACCAAACCATGCTAAAATTATGGAAAAGTCCAGTCCTACCCTATCAATAATTGAGTATTGGTCAGTGCTCACAAGCCCATACAGAAAACGAGATATTGCAAACTTAGAAGCTATGCAAATGACTTTTACACTTAACCTCTTAACGCCTGAAGATTTTGTAGGGTTAAATTATGAATGCGTGTATTGGAAACGGTACAAATTCGACCCAGTCGTCCAAAAGAGGTTAAGATAGGGGAAACGAAAGGTGAAGGCTAATGGTCTCGACTACAATCCCTGAAACTCTACTCTATGGAAAGAAGACGTGAGCGGTACACAATAATATACGTATGGAAACCACTCCAGGATTGTGTCTCTAACCTTAGCAATGAAATAGAAACACACTAGAAGTAAAGAAGAGACAGATTCTGTGGTGGCATACGGGGCCATGAAAACGAGAATGGAAAATATCCTGACGATACGAGCACAAAACGTTTTACTATATTGCCAAAAAGAAGTGAGGAACCTCCAGCACACCAACCTAAATAATTTCAAGAACTAGCTGGCCAGGTTCTTGTGTAAATGCCCTGACAGCCATGCGTGGCTGGCCACGAGGGCAGGAGCAGAAAGAAATCCAATTCCCTCCTCCACCAAATCCCGCAAATGAGCAGGGATGCTTCAGAAGGGTCGACCGCAGGTTGATCCTGAACCGTCGTTCGAAACCATCATAAAGTATCTCTCTCTCTCTCTCTCTCTCTCTCTCTCTATATATATATATATATATATATATATATATATATATATATATATATATATATCAGGAGTGTCTTACTGTGCATCGGAATAAATTTTAGTTCCTTTTCCGCCAATGGAAAATATGTTTCTTCATAGAATTAAAGTAGGTTGCTTAAGAAATAATGCCAGTGAGTGCCACATGAGATTGGCCCTACATCAACACTTTCTAAATTCCATTGCTATAGCAACGATTTCACAAAGTCGAACTTTTTCTATAATGGTATGTTAGGTATTTACTATATATATATACACACACACACACACACTGTATATTACTTATAATCGGTGTAAAATATTAATTTATTTACATCATCATTAAATATTTGAGTATATTTGTGATTTATATGTGCAAGGTCCGAGTTTGCATTCTATAAGTTTGTGAAAACACAAAACCTCTTTCTAGTTAAAGCCGGGATATATACATATATATAAACAACACTCGCCGTAAGTACGCCTCATGAACGAAAAAGAACTTCTTTATTCACAATAATCTCGATACGTTGTTGAGAATTTGCATGACAACCAATCCAGACTACGTATGATTCCACTAACCATGTTTATTTTTTCTGATAACAAACTTAAATGATTGGATCAATCATTTAGATTTGGTTGGCAAAAAAAATTGGTTGGTGCAATCAATTAGTTTTTCTGTGTATCTGTGTAGGAGTCAACAAGAAACGATGCAACGTTCCCTTTTCAACACTTCTTCATGATCAAAAGGTTAGTGTGTGATGTACCAATAAGATCATTGAAGGTTTTTTTTCTCTCTCTCTCTCTCTCTCTCTCTCTCTCTCTCTCTCTCTCTCTCTTTAACATATTTGATAAATTCGTGAATTACTTCGACGATGATGATGAAGACTTTGTAGGATGCCTCACATCGAAAGGATCAATAAATCAGCACCCGTTTCGATGCCCACTGGCATCCTCTTCGGGTGGATACCCGAAGAGGATGCTAGTGGGCATCGAAACTGTTGTGGAAATAAACTCTGTCTATTAGTGTGGGTTTTTATTATCATATTTTGACCTTCACGTAGAAAAAAGTGAAGTTTTTTGCATACATCAACAAAACCTATATTGCATACATCAGCAATATTGCATACATCAGCAAAACCTATATTGCTGAAACATGTTTCGAAGAGACAAAAAAGAAAATGTTGCAAGCTCGAGAGAAAAATCAGGACACTATTTCGACAACGGAAATAAACCGTAAAAAATCTCCACAGGTGCAGAACTGAAACAAGGAGAATCAAACTAGAGAAAAAACTATGCGAAATAGAAGTGGACCTAAAACAAACATTCATCCATAAGACAAACGAGGAGGAAAACAATGTTGCAGAAAAAAAAAATAACCCAAAATACTTCACGTTTGTGAAAAGAAAAATGCAGTACAAAGAGAGTATTGGTCTGTTCATAGATGGATCGACCGAATACACAAATGACAGAAAAAAATGGTCGAACTGCTAAAGGAACAATTTAACTCTGTGTTTAGCACCCGAAAGTCCGAGAAAAAAGTAGAAAATCCAAATGAATTCTTTGACATTGATACAAATTAGCCAAGAACAAGTTTGGGCATGAATCTATTAATAGACATAGAGTTCTCGGAAGGAGACGTAATTAAGGCTCAATCATAAATGCGAGAAAATTCGGCAACGTTTCTGAAGAAATGTAAAGCCAATCCGCTTGTCGACACAGGACAGATTCCACTTTCATTAACTATCTCGGATATTTGTCATCATATGAGGAAAAAAAAACCGCTACATATGAAATAATATATCTCCATATACTGTAGTTAAAAATTATCCAAAAAATTAAAAATCTTTTCGTGCTGAGACTTTCTTGTCATAGGGGAGTCAAAATATTTTGTATATTTTTTAATTATATGGAGATGTATTATTTCATATTATGGTATTTTTTGTCCTCACATGAGGACAGTGTCCGAGAGGGTTAAAGAACGCGAACATATATATATCACTTATTTAAAAGGTGTAACAGAGCAATGCCTAAGAATTATCGGCCAGTAACTCTCACCTCCCACCTTATAATGTGCTTTGAAAGTATAATTAGAGTGAATTAGAGAATTTATGCAACCCAATCCAACATGGCTTTAGGGATGGAAGTTCATGCCAATCGCAACAATTAAGTCAGCAACGGAAAATACAGCAAACATTGTGTCGAAGTCAAAATATAGTTGTAATATATACCGATTTTGCTAAGGCCTTCAGTAAATGTGGTCATGAGATTATAGCACACAAACTTAAGAATACAAGAATTATTAGAAAGCTGGGGAGATGGATATTTAATTTTATGACTCAAAGAGTACAAAGAATATTAGTAAATACAGTTAAATCTGAAATCTCAGAAGTAATCAGCTCTGTTCCACAGAGTATTAGTTACCTTGCTGTTTATAATAATGACTGCAGACACAGATGCAGTATTAAAGACACTGTCGTATCGTGTTTCGTGGATGACACAAATATATGCAAGGAAATATTAAATGAAAGTAACACAGAAAAATTTCAAAATGACATTGGAACATTATTCAGGTGAAAGGAAGGCAACAATATGAAGTTCAACGAAACAAAATTCCAACTTATAAGATATGATAACAACAAGTGCTACAAAATAGAGAGTACAAAACACTAAGATACAGGTAACACCAAACCCACAAGTCAGAAATCTTCAAATAATAACGTTATCGAATGCACGATTCAAAGAACATCATAACATTAAAATCATAACAGCTGGGAAAATAACGAAGATTATCTGGAAGAGTTTCCACATCATCATGCTAAAGGTATGGAAAAGTTTAGTCCTACCAATAATTGAATATTGCGCAATACTCACAAGTCCATACCTAAAACGAGACATTCCAAACATAGAAGCCATACAAAGAATTTTTATGTCTAAGATAGAGCAAACGAAAGATGAAAATTAGTGGTCACGACTATAAGGAATATACATGCGATAATCTAACATACAGATGGAAAATACACGAGAGAAATGTTCCAAACTTTAGAAATGAAATAAAAGCACACCAGAATAACCAAACAGGTAGAATCTGTACTATTCCAGCCGCTGTGGGACAAAGGTTCATGAAAACGAGCATAAAAAATTGCTTTTAGAGTACTAGGCCTAAAACTGTTTAACGTGTTGCTAGAGGAGCCTCCAGCACACCAACCTAATTATTTTCAAGCACCACCTCGACAGGTGGTTCCTGCGTAAAGTTCCTGACCAGCCATTGGGGGAGGATGAGAGTAAAAAGCAACTCTCTCCTCCATTGAAACCCTCAAATGAGGCGAGATGCTGCAGAGGGATCAAACACAAGTCGACCCTGAACATTTGCTCAAAGTCATAAACAGTATCAAAAGTATATACATAGCCAAAAGGCGCAAAGTACTTTCGTTCTAACACAGGCTGACCTTATCAGTTCCTATAAATATTTTTCACCTAATGTCAAGGGTAAATTCTATATACAAAAGATGGCAACATCCTTTAGTCGAACAAAAAAATTTAATTTTTTAGAAATATTTTTTAATTTATTTTATAAATTCATATATCAATCCAAATAACATAACAGTATATATATATATATATACATACATACATACATATATATATATATATATATATATATATATATATATATATACACACACACACACATATATATATATATATATATATATATAGAGAGAGAGAGAGCGTATACATACATAGATAGATAGATAGATAAATAGATAGATAGGTGAGACGAAAAAGAGTAGGTGGAAAGTTATTGGGTCAACGGCCGACTGAAAAAAAAAACAAAAAAATCGTGGGCTCATCTTTTGAAAAAAAAATTGAACTAACTGAATTTCTAATTTTCGTCCATAACTCTCTCTCTCTCTCTCTCTCTCTCTCTCTCTCTCTCTCTCTCTCTCTCTCTCTCTCTCTATATATATATATATATATATATATATATACATACATATATATATTATATCGCATGCATACTTAATCGCGTATTGACTAAATTTGAAGACTCTTAATGACTTAGACATTATTTAAAGTTTCCTCTTATGATCACAGAAGTTCCTGTAGGAGGGAGATAAAAGGGAGAGAGATTCATTGAACCAAATTTAGTGTCATTGCTCTCTCTCTCTCTCTCTCTCTCTCTCTCTCTCTCTCTCTCTCTTTCTCTCATGCATAATTAATGGAAAATTAATATTCAAGCAATTGAGCGAAGTAGTTCATATATATATATATATATATATATATATATATATATATATATATATATATTATATATCACACCAGGATTCGTACTTGGGATATTTGAGCTTAATGTTGATATTGGTTCAAGTGCAAGGCGGCTAATACATAAAACAGCTCTGGTCACTAAAACATTGTGTTCGCTCGAGTGTTGAAATAAGATTTTACCTTCTCTTAGCGCATTGTTGTGGCAGCGCCCGTGGCCTCTGCCCAAGAGGTCTCGGGTTCGAATTCTTGTGAAATATATTGGGCTTTATGTAAAATCGTACGTGATCACTGATCATGCATAATATTATATATATATATATATATATATATATATATATATATTCATCGATGCATTCGTAGTTTAACTGGAAGTATTGAAGAGTTAAACATCTTTTTACACAAAGCACCATTCCGCCCATACGCCCATTTCAGGGTACGAGCAGCTCGCAGCAGCATTGCCAAGCAGTTAGGTGGGGGGGTCAAAGTAAAATAAAAATGATCCGTGTTAGTCTAGTCAAAAGAACACCTATATTCGTATTCAATTTCCTGCGATGTTCGTTAGTTTGTACTGCAAACAACCCCAGTTATTATCTCCTGGTGCACGATTCTTCAGGAACAAGATGCACCGCAAGTTTGTGTTTCTTCCACAAGGCAGCACAAATTTTCCCGCATCAATCACAGTCACACTCGTACAACCTGTCTTACTCTACACAAACTGGACCAATAATAATAGAATAATATTTTTCATGTATATCTTTAGACTCAATACGGAAAAAATTGTATTTGTAAACCTCCAAAAAACAAACAAACTCGGAATAAAATTCGGAAAACTTTTTAATATCTTACCTTTTCTTCGTTTTGCAGTCATGATTCACTATTTCTCCAGTATAGATAGGCCTACCTTTTTATAGTCTAGTTTAGTCCCTTCGTCCACCATTCCTGCGAGTATCATTCACTTTTTTCACCATCATCACACACACCACACACACACACACACACACATATATATATATATATATATATATATATATATATATATATATATTATTGCTGATATCCCCTCTTAGTTTTATTAGCAAGGTTAATCCCATCATATATATAAAATAATTAGAAACCCCAAAAGGAAAACCTCGTTATATAAACCTCGTACCTCAAGAAAAACGCTACTTTTTTCTTCTGAAAGATTTCACTTTTTCGGTTCCCAATTTTAAAACTCTTCGACTGAGTTTTATAACTCGGTTCCCTTCATCTTCGTCTATTTCTCGTATCTGCCAAGTGTGTGTGTGTGTTTAGAGGATAAGGTGTCACATAGGAAATTGTATATCCTCGCGGGAAAAGGGTGCGGGAAATTTATTTAACATAAAACCTATTTCTTGCTTAACTCAACCCACTAAACTAACACACACACACATACACACACACACTCACACACATGTGCGCATCTTCGTATAAGCGAGGAACCGACTGTTTTAAATCCATATATCTAAAAAATCTAATTAACCAAACCTAATTTAACCTAACCTAATCTAATTTAACCTAATCTAACCAAACCTAATTTAACCTACTCTAACCTAATTTAACCTAACCTAACATTAGTACCATCGATAAGTGTTTTGGACGCGATTGAGGGCGCCATTGATGTTTGCTGTTAAGTCATTAAAGAGTGGAGTACTAGAGTCTCTAATCTAGCCCCACCTAACATAGCCAAACCTTAACTAACCTAACCTAGCTTAACCTAACCTAATCAGGACCAAAATATTTTTTTTCTGACAATGAAAATGGGTTTTTTATATCGATTTTTTTTAATGTTTCGAAGTACTAAAAGTACTACCTCACAAGAAAAATTACCCCACTTGTAAATTATCACACACTTGACATTCACTCATGTGAAGATTTCTACACACACACGCGCACACAAAAAGTTTGGCTACCCTACAAAACCGCGACATTTCCGCCCATTTTTACATATTCATGTATCGCGACATTTATCCAATCTAAAACACCAAATAAATTTAATCAAAACTAATTAAACTTAACCTAACATAGCGTAACCTAACCTAACCTAGTCTAACTATTTATATACCCTTTTTTCGTGAAAAAAGATAGCATTTATAAAAATAAACTACCGCGACACTGTTAATTCGTGATATGAACGTTCGTGTCGCGGTGGCCTCTGTGTGCATTCTCAAGATTGTCGCGATTCCGTAGGGAGGACAAGAACACACACACACACACACACACACACAGAGTGTATACAGTAAGTTTTCATTTAGAGCATGGCTAAAACCTTGGCTTTAAAAAAATCGTAAGATTCAACCAGTTCAAGTAACCATATAGGTGGGTTCCATCCCATAAAAAGTGGCTTCCAGATCATCTTCGATAGGTGGGTCCCAGATGCTATATATTAAATAGCGGGGTCCCCGTTGGCAAGAACATAAAAGGCAATATGTCTCGTGAATAACATACGTTGTCATATACTTAAAAGGCGTGGATCTAACTTAGACCTTAAGGGAAATACGATATCGAACTGACATATGCCATATGACTAGATCTTGCAGACGCCATTTTCTCAATCGGCGGTACAAAAACTTCAAAATAAACATTTTTATGCTTATCAGCATACATTTATATGTACATTAAGGTCTTTTTTTACGTTCTAACTTCAGTGAGACAAGTGGATTTTGGTCATTGTGTTAAATGTGAACAATTCCTATAAATGTGCACCACATTTGACATTACGAACATTGTGCGTTCAAACGAGTTTAAATCGAAATGTCTTACTTATTGTAAGAGGTCACATGAAGCAACTCATAAAAGGAATATTAGGAAAAAGTTGTTACGCGATACACACACACACACACACACACACACACACACACACGTATACAGGGTGGCCCATAAGTTTCAATCGGTTATCATTAAAACAAAACTAAGGAAAGACTATTTGTCGAGATGGTCATAATATTTTCCACTTTGAATAATTAATAAATATTTCTAAACTTATTAGAAACTTTTTACTTTGCTGGATTTTTTTTGTATTTTTGCTTTAATTATAACCGATTGAGACTTATGTTATAATGTTATAATGTTTCAGACCAACAAAGACCCTAGGATCCACTCATGGCTGGTCTACCTAACTGTGTTCGTAATTGTGTATTGTGCATGTCCTCCGTGGTGGCGAAGGGGACCTACAATTTTACGTGGGTTCCGAACCACAAAGAACATAAGAAATTTTTATAGTGGGCACACTAGGGGCCACTTCGGCCCATCGAGGTGGCTCCACTATGTAAAAACTGCCTGTACATTGGCAATAACCAATTTTTGCAAAACTAAATAATTATCAATTTAAAACTAATTAATTATAATTGTCAATTTAAAACTAAAGATAGATCCTCTGGATCCAGAGGATCAGGTCATAATAGACTACTATCCACAAATAGATATTATGGGCCACCCTCTCTCTATATATATATATGGTGGTTCGTGGTTCGAATGCCATGTTAAGCTGTAGGTCTAAGGTGGAGCAACAAGCTTGACGTTCGTCAGAGTAAATAATTCGGGCGGAAGCTAAACCAAGGTTAACCAAGGTTATAAATGTATAGAAATTTAGTATTTAATTAGCGTTTCACGTTATTTTTCTCTTTGCAAATAATTTGAGTTACGTTGTCCCTTCCCTCGTTCCCTCGTCGCAACACCGCTTCCCGTTCGATCGACCAGCGAGCTTAAGCAACGATGGGTCTGTTCAGGAGTAGGATGGGTGACCGTCACTCGCGTTCAGATAATGTACTCGTAGCTTCTCTTAGATAGTTCGAATCCCACGTAAAGCCATTGGTTCCCTCTGTCGTATGACCTTTACAAATGAGATGGTTAAACCGCAAAATTCACTATTACTGTAAATAAATTACATCATATTACATTCTTAGTTTACATAAACCATTCTAGTGACTTAAAATAAAAAATAGAGAACCCTATTGGTTCTTTATATTAAAAAATAAAATAGATAACATAATCTAATATCCGCAAAAAGTTAGTAAGACAAAATTAATTAAGTAGTTTTTAAAATAAAGAATAAATGTGTTTCGTAGTTAATATTGTAAAAAATTTTAAATATAAAATTAGGGTATGTAACTTTTTCGTCGAAAAGATTGAATGAATTTACAAGAGTATCGTTAATTTTTTTGCGGTAACTATTTTAAATTTCAATATCTAACTATTTTTTTTAATTTCGGTTTGGTAACATTTGTTTGTCACATATTACTGTCTATTTTTAGAATAAATTAAATTATTATTATTATTATTAATATTTACAATCAACTTTTTCTGTTGCATATTTTGTTTCATTGTATATACAGAATAATTTCTAAAATTTACTTAAAAACAGGTTTTATATATGTATATATTACTAATAATTATGTGATAATTATATTCAAATATGGTTAGCAGTAATAGACATTTTTATTATAAATAAGGTATGCGTATTTTTATTTATTTAATTTGTATGTACTGTAAAAATAACTGTTTTTAGTAGTTTACAGTAGCCTAAATAATAAAGAATAGGAAAATAAAAAATTATGATTAAGACCATTTTGAACTTTAAAAAGCATTAAATTTTTTTGGCTAAATGGAACCTTTAAATAAATTTATAGATATTTTTTTTACTTCCAAGTGAAGGGTCTTTCGGTAAACTATATATATATATATTGTTTCGTGTCATACATTCAATTTTAATTCTTAGTGAAATGTTGTAACATCAACTCAAGCTTAATTTATTGGCAAATACATTTTTTTTCGATGTTGTACAAATTTCTTTTGATTATCGCATTATTTGTTTTATATTATTAAAGGATAAAAATCATTCTTGGATCATTCTTTTGACAATTAAGATTATCGAATTGTTTTCTTAAGTTTTAATTAAAATTACGCGATTTTAATGTTTTAATCGCGTTATTCAATTCTAAATTAAGACTGATTCACTAACATTAATTAAATCACTTTATGTGTTGCGCTTATAAACAAATATGTTTGTTTTTTATCATACATACTTAGTCACACACACACACACCACACACAACACACACACACAGTGACTTAACGCTAAAAACTTTTGCACATGATGTATGGAGGAATGTTTACACAAACATGTTGGATACAGACCGCTAAATATTGGCTCAAAATGAGTCATCGAATAAATTTTCTTTTAATATATATATATATATATATATATATATATATATATATATATATATATTCGAACGTGCGTATCACGACATTAGCAGTGTCGCGGTGGTTTACCTTTACGAATGTTATGTTTTATCATGAAAAAAGGACATATACAGTACTTAACGTTAAGTTAGGTTAAGTTAGGTTACGGTAAGTTTGGTTAAATTTATGCGGTTTTTCAGATTGGGCAAATGTCGCGATACAGAGTTGAAAATATTGCAGTTTTGTTGGATAGCCAAGCATGTGTGTGTGTGTGTGTGTGTGTGCGTGTGTGTGTGTTCGCAAAAATAAACAAAGTGATTGAGGTGTACATGACATTATTTAAGTATTTAACATATATATACAGTATATACACCTTACCTTATGTTGTTTCGTGCGTTGGTCTCTCTTCACACGGAGGTCAAGCTGGTGGCTCCGCCTCTAGGTCTGGCTTGGTGGAGGAGCGAGTGGCTTTCTTGCCCTCTCCACCGTACATAGCCAGGCACGCCCGGCTCATCTGGTACCGTCTTGAGCCAGGCATCCAGTCTTCTCTTGAAGACTTCAACTTTGACCCCCGTTACGTTTCTGAGGTCCTTTGGAAGCTGGTTGAAAAGTTTTGGCCCCCTGACAACCAAGCTATTTTCCTTCAGAGTTGAGGAGGTCCCTTGTCGGGCCTTTAATTTGGGAACACCACACATTCTGCCTTTCCTATTTTCCAGTGTTGTTTGAATGGTAATTGGGTTTAGTTTTAGGTTTGGTACCAGTTTTTCGATCATTTTCCATATGTAGATTATGATGTACCTCTCTCTTCTTCTTTCCAGTGAGTACAGATTTAGTTTACGTAGTCTTTCCCAGTAGTTGAGTTCTTTGCAGCCATCAATCTTGGCTGTGAAATGCCTTTGCGTTTCTCCTAGTTTATTTGTTTCTTCCTTTTTATATGGGGACGTCAAAACTGAGCAGTATTCAAGTTTTGGTATAATCAGTGTTTTTAGCAGGGGAATCATTACTGTCCTGTCCCTTTTCTTGAACGTTCTTAGTACCTGTCCGGCGACTCTTTTTGCTTTATTTATCGCTAACTGATTTTGTGTTTCGAATTTCGCATCATCTGTCATTATTATTCCGAGATCGATCGCTTTCGTGCTTCTCTGAATTTCCTGTCTATCTGGAGCATAATATGCAGTCTATTTCATGAAATACACAATTTCGCTCTGCCAATTTCATGAAATAGGCAGAGGAAAAATTGAGAGTTCAACTGTCAATTGCAAACTATATTTAAAGCAAAATATACAGGCAAGTACCTAACCTATTTTGATGCGTTTTTGCACGTATGGCGTGGGTGGCACGAGCTGCTACAAAGATTTTCAGCTCTTAGACAGGATCATCTTTTCGTCAAACAGCTGGTTCGGCAGTTAGGTTGGGGGGTGGTTAGGTTAGGTTAGGTGTGGTTAGGTTAGGTTAAGTTATCAAATGCTTGATATTTTGCGATGAAATTTTGGTTTAAATTTAATTAAATGTCAAAAACTCCATTCCGAGACTTATCAAGGACAGAACAACATCTACAGTAAATTATAAATATTTTGGTGTCTCTGATAAAAATTAACAAACTTTTTAGGGGTACACGCACCGTTATGAATCTTTAATAGAAAATAGTAGCTATATATGCACGTCTGCTTAAGCATTTCATAACCTAATCTAACCTAACCACACCTAACCTAACCTAACTGCCGAACCAGCTGTCTGACCAAAAGATGATCCTGTCTAAAAGCTGAAAACCTTTGTAACAGCTCGTGCCACCCACGCCATACGTGCAAAAACAGATCAAAATAGGTTAGGCACTTGCCTGTATATTTTGCTTTAAGTATAATTTGCTTAGTTGAACTCTCAGTTTTTCCTCTGCCTATTTCATGAAATAAGCAATAACTTTGCTTATTTCAGGAATTTGGCAAATGGAGTGCCAATTTTATGAAATATGCAATTTCACCGATTACACGTAACATATATAAAATATACTAGAGAAATATTGAAATAGCCGCTAATAAGACCACGAAGGGATAAGAGCAATGATATATATATATATATATATATATTATATATATATATAATATATATATATATATATATATATATATATATATATATAATATAATATATATATATATATATATATATATATATATATATATATATATATATATATATATATATATATACAGTATATATATATATATATATATATATATATATAATATATATATATATATATATATATATATATATATATATATATATTATATATATATATATATCGGTGGGCAAAAAAAAGGAGAGACCTCGAACTTTGGCTGTAAAATCCAGTTATGGTCAGATTTCAATATTTTTTTCATACCCCACAACTAAGTAAATTTCCTATACGGTGAGCGGATTTCAAAGAAGACTAATGAAAATTACGGATTCATTGAACATTTCTTTATGCCACTGGAAATTCTCCATTTATACTACGACTGCATTGTCAGGTCGGCAAAAAAAAAAGGGAGACCTTTTAAATCCTTCATATCTCGGCAAATACGGTACATAGAACCATGAAATTTTAATATGTTAGTACTAGGTAATTTTATGGTTTGTATGCCATCTTTTAGCATCTCCTGTTTTATCGATTTTCTTGAGAAGCTTGTCCAAACCTCCTGCAGTTGGCTTACGTTAATTAAAATCGCTTTAATTATCGACTTGAACCTATGGTTAGCAAGATTTTACTGGAATATTCGCCATAAATCCAATTTCTCAGCTAAAATGCTAAAAGATGGCAGGCAAACCATAAAATTACCTAGTACTAACATACTAAAATTTCATGGTTCTATGTACCGTATTTGCCGAGATATGAAGGATTTAAAAGGTCTCCCTTTTTTTTTGCCGATCTGACAATGCAGTCGTAGTGTAAATGGAGAATTTCCAGTGGCATAAAGAAATGTTCAATAAATCCGTAATTTTCATTAGTTTTCTTTGAAATCCGGTCACCGTATAGGAAATGTACTTAGTTGTGGGGTATGAAAAAAATATTAAAATCTGACCATAACTTTGTATTTTACAGCCAAAGTTCGAGGTCTCCCTTTTTTTGCCCACCCGATATATATAAAATAATAATTATTAATATATAATATAATATATTATAATATATATATATATATATATATATATATATATATATATATATATATATATATATAATATATTATATATATATATATTATATGGAAGGGTGGTGGAATTTCAGCGATACTTGCAGGAATGAGAACGGAGGGACTAAATTAGATTATAAAGAGGTAAACTGGAGAAATATTGAATTCATGACTGCAAAACGAGGAAAAGGTAAGATATTAAAAAGTTTTCCGAATTTTATTCCGAGTTTTTTTTTTTTTTTGAGGTTATTGTACCCTAAGACGTAGTCTTCCCTAAATTCTATTCAGTTTCAGTTTACAAATACAATTTTTTCCGTAATGAGGCTGCAAATATATAAAATATTATTCTAAGCAAAATACAGGCTTGTATACAGACGGTTTGTGAGTGCGGATACTTGTGGTTTTTGGTTCAATTTGTGTAGAGTAAGCCTAAGGTAGTATGAATGTGCTGTGATTGATGCAAGAAAATTTGTGCTGCCTTGTGGAGGAAATACAAACTTGCGAGGCATCTTGCTCCTGAAGGATCATGCACCAGGACAGATAATAACTGGGGTTGTCTGCGGGACAAACTAACGAAAATTGCAGTAAACTGAATACGGATATGGATGTTCTTTGGATTAGACTAACACAGAGCATTGTTGCTTTCAGTGGTAATGAACCAAGTACGAAAGCTTCGTCGATACTTTGACTCTCTAATTGCTTGGTAATGCTATTACGAGCTGCTTGTACCCTGAAATGGGCGTATGGGCGGAATGGTGTTTGTGTAAAAAGATGTTTAACCCTTTCATACCTGATTTTCGTTTACTTTTCATGCCACAAAAAAACACTTGTGTTATATCTCCAGAATGAATAAAATATCATAAAATTTTATGGTCTCATTTGCGCCCATACGGCATCAAAGGGTTAACGCTTCATATTTTCACTTAAAACTATGAGTGCATCGATGATTTTATATATATATATATATATATATATATATATATATATATATATATACACACCTTGGTTACCTTGGTTTTGTTTCCGCCCGATTTGTTCATTCTGACGAAGGTCAAGCTTTTCACTCCACCTTAGACCTGCAGTCTAACATGAAATCCGAACCACGCCTCACCAGCATATATATATATATATATATATTATATATATAGATATATATATATATATATATATATAATTATATATATATATATATTATATATATATAATATATATATATATATATATATATATTAAAGTATCTGTTAAAAATATTAAGAGAGAAATGGTGCTTTGGTCGGGAGCTCAATTCTGTGTTGAATTATCCTATAAATTTCGTCATACAATAAATTCATTGTTCGGAGGTTTAACAGAAATGGATTTTAAATAAATAACTTGATGGATTATAATTATTACTGTTTTTCTCTCGCCATTTCGTGCATTATTTACGATTTTGTAACACATAAGTAATTAAATCGTGTAAAGCATTAGTAATTACTTGTTTAGATATGGTTAGTGTAGGCTGTAGTGTACACTGTATAGTGTACAATGTGGACAATGTGTTAGATGAGCATGTTGGTTGCTAAATTAAAATAAATTAGGCTTTAAGTTTTATTTCAATCATGCATGAAACATTTTAACATTCGTCAAACTGAAGTAAACATATTTAACTCGTTAAATTAATTACGATAGGTACATAACGCGTTTTTATTGAATTAATAGTAGTAGTAGTAAGCTTATAATATCACGTAAATATACCTTAGGCCATTAACTGTTATTTTCTTTCGCTACATCGTATTACACTGTATTTTTTTCTGAATATAGTGAACCCATTCATGCGTAACCTATAAAATTACAATCAAATATAAAGTGGACACAGTTCATTTACAAAACAGTGTTGTCACTGACAAATGACAATGCATGAATTGCTACAATATCGTATCGTATAATGCGAATGAATATTGTCGCGATTCCGTTATTTGTGTGGTAGAAAAGTATTTTATATACAAATATAAGCTTATATAAATGGAAGGAGAGCAAGAGTGGTGAATAACTTATAAAATTACCATAAAATAGAAAAAGGATCACAGTTTATTTACGGTATTGTCATTTGACAAATGGTGAGGGCTTATTGTCATATCGTATAATGCTAATGCATATCGCTGCAGTTCCCGTTATTATTGAGGTAGAACTGTACAGTATTATACAAACATAATTTTATGTAAATAGAACAAGAGTAAATGTTTAAAATAAAGGAATACGTTGCAGTTAATAGAATTAGGAGGATTATCTTCATAAATATTTAGTTGTTGATGAAAGGACAATTTACAACTAGAAAATCTCTCTCTCTCTCTCTCTCTCTCTCTCTCCTCTCTCTCTCTCTCTTATATACACACACACAGTGGCGCTCATAAGTATTGGTACAGAGAAATATTTCGTTTACATTCGTCCTTATCTTTTGTACCATGCATGGGATAGTTATGAAAAGGTTACCGTTCGTTTGGAAAAAATTAACATATAAAAAATTTAGTTTAATTCCAAAATATATAATGTAAAACAACAAAGAATTTGAGGAAAAAAAAAGTTAAAATGCAAAAGTTTTTGCACATTTATTTACAAAATTATTTAATACTTTGCTTGTCCACCTTTTGCTTGAATGACTTCAGTGATTCGTTTTAAGTATTTTTCTACGAGGTTTCGACACCTCTCAGTAGAAATTTTAGCCCATTCTTCTAAAGAAAATCATTGTTGCAATTCATTCATATTTGAAGGGTTTCTCTCGCGGACACTTTTTTTAAAATCAGACCATAAATTCTCGATTAAATTGAGATCTGGGCTTTTTTGACTAGACCATTCGAGAATCTTAAAATTCTTTTGTTAAAGCGATTTCATGGTTCTCTTACTTTTACGTTTTGGGTCATCATCATGTCGTAATACCCAATTGCGACCCATTCGCTGAAGGCAATACATTTTCTTCTAAAATTTCCCGATACTGCTTCGAATTCAAGACTGCATTGATGACAACAAGCTTTCCTGGACCAGAAGCGCTAAACGTGACTAAAGCATCCCCCCATAGAAGTAAACTATCACCCCCATGTTTAGCCGTAGGAAAGATGTTTTCCCTCGAATGCAGTATTTGATTTTCGCTAAACATACCGTTGCTCGTTGTTCACGAATAATTCAATTTTGGTCTCGTCTGTCCACAGAACTTTCTTCCAGAATGCAATTTTGATGAGCTTTGGCGTACTTTAAACGAGCTTCTTTGGACGTTTCGCAGCAGAGGTTTTCTTCGTGCAATTCTTCCCTGCAGACCATTCTTTCTCAATGTACGACGTACAGTAGAGGGATGGACATCAATCTTAGGTAGTCTTAATGTTTGGCAAATATCACCTGCAGTTACTTATGGATTCGTAGCAGCCATTTTTACAACCCGTCTAGTTGTACATTCTGAAATCTTGGAAGGTCATCCACACCTTGGCAGAGTTTTGATTGTTCCAAAGTCTTTGCATTTCTTTATAACTGTAGAAACCGTCGTAAATATAATAATAATTATAATAATAATAATAATAATAATAATAATAAAGAGAGAATTTTATATTGAAGTCACATTTCAATTAATTAATATATTAATTAATAATTGTTTGCACAGCTCCCCCCAAAATATTTACTTTTGAATAACGTTAATAATTATCAGTTAATCTTGATACGACTTTGCTTTCTCTGTCATCTTTCATTCTGCAAAAGGTTTTTCTATTCAAGGTTAAGAGGTGCTGAGTGAAAGGTCAGTTGGCCACGCCCCTTTTTGGGCCTTTCCTTTGTGGGTGGAGCCTTGACACGTGACGTCATCTGTCCTTAAAGAGAAGATTTAAATCGGAAATAACCTATTTTATTTTTATCATACTTAATTAATTATTCATTCGCTCTTCTTTTGTTTATATGTTCTAAACCGACGGAACGTTGATTCACTTTGAGGGTTCGATTCAATGGTTCGGTTTTTTTTTGGTTTTTATGACGCAATAAAAGAAAGATTATGTGAAATTTCCATTTTTACTTTTAAACAACACGTTGGAGGTGCCAATATGTCTACCAACACCACAGACAAAGTGAAGTTAGGATATATATATATATATATATATATATATATATATATAGAGAGAGAGAGAGAGAGAGAGAGAGGAGAGAGAGAGAGAGAGAGAGAGAGAGAGAGAGAGAGAGGCATGCTAAATACATCCAAAAAACTAAGCGACAGGTAACTCCAAAAAGTCACAGAGAACCTGTGTCTGTATTCCTTATAGAAAGAAGACAAAGATATAGCATAATCTATATAAGGAAATTAACTCGAAGGAGTACAAACCTGAGCTCAGGACAAACCCTGCAGCCACCCAAATAGTTGGAAAACAGAAAAGGATGTGTCGCTTTCTTATCCTCAATGCTATACAGACAATGAAAAAAAAATTACCCTTCAGGAAGAATAGCCTTGTGGTCAGACGGGTATAAACTATTTAATGAATTCCTATAAAGAGAAATAAAGAACATTACCAGTGTCGATGTGGACACCTTCAGGCGAAAGATACCTGTTTCAGGATTATACCATATAGATGAAGCGGGTATGCATAGCTTTACGAAATAAGAATCTCAAAAGAGCAACTATTTCCTCCATTAGGCCAATTCTTGTCACACACACACACACACACACACACAAATATATGTGTATATATATACACACAGTGGTGTAGTGCTAAATAAAGAAGTGAGGGAACGCATTTTGAAAGTGTTACTCAGATGCGGGGGGGACAATGGCGAGCGCGGCGAGCCCATACAACTGGGGGTCCGGGGGCACTGTAAGCCCCCCGGGAAATCTTTTGAAATCTGACCAATTTCAGGGATATTTTGAGGTCATATGCACTGGATATTAGGATATATTCCAAGGTTGAAGATGCAGTATTTCCAGTGTCATTAGATATACGACATCCAGTACGATCAATAAAAATAGCTAACAACTGGAATGATTAACTAAAAAAAAGTTAACAACTGGTACGCCGTGGTGACTGTTTCACCAGATCTTTATAGGCTAGCATTGCCTCAGTCGAAGCTAAAAGAAATGAAGCAGTTAATGATTCTTTCTCATATTTCTTCTAGGGGTGGGAATTAAAATTTCATGACGTTAGAGATTTGTAAGTTCGGATTTATTTGAAATAGTGAGGGAACGCCGTTCCGTCTACCAAAAAAAGTAAGGGAGCGCTGTTCCCACGCGTTCCCACAGCACTACACCACTGTGTGTATTATATATATATATATATATGGGATGAATTTCACAATTGAACACGTGAAATGAATGAATGAATGACGTAAACCACAAGGAAAAGGAAAAATTATTCCAAGGCTTTCGTGTATTCAGACGTACACCTTGTCAGGGAATGAAATAATAATATATATATAAAATTCCCTGACGAGGTGTACTTCTGAATAAACGAAAGGCCTTGGAATAATTTTTCCTTTTCCTTGTGGGTTTACATTATACATATATATATAATATATGAGAGAGAGAGAGAGAGAGCGCTACAAGGAATTATAAGGAAAAACGGGAGCCACGACAATTTTGCAGCCGCCGACTCGAGGTGGCACCTATATCTTTCATACAGCCGCAGACAAACTCACAGAGAGAAAAACAAAGAAAGAAACGTAAGAAGGCTCTCCCCCTCCTCTTCACCCCCTACGCCTAAAATGGGCAATCTTGAAAATAAGAAAGAAGAAAATGGTCAACAATTTGCAAAAGAAAAACTGCCGAAAATTGTATAGAACATTTGGGAACTGGAAATGTCCTCAAATCATTATTCATACATGTAAGTTACATCGGTAAACAAGTCAATGTACTTAAGATGCCTTCATAAACGAAACTTATCAGAATGATCCCCGTAAAAATCAGAAAGTAAGAAGTCTTACTCAAGGAGATCGTCTAACACTAGGTCAAGATTGTTTTCAAACGTATTGACGGAGGTACTAGAAACGACTTCAGGAGGGAGTTTATTCTAATAACTGACAGCCTTGTAAATGAAGAAGCGTCCGCAGATATCTGTATTGTGACGTGTCGGTTCGAGTTTCCAGCCGTTGTTTCGAGTTGGGTTCGTGTTTAGCGTATGATGTTTAGTAGAATCTACATATGCTGTTGACCCTCTTCAGAAGTTTAAAGACGCGAATGATTTCGCCTCTGAGTCGACGTTTTTCTATGGAATTTGTAACGAAGGGGCGGAATTAGTTTGGTGGCTCTGGCTTGGACATTTTTAAGCCTTTGTATACCTTTATTCAAAACTGAGCACCAGAACTGCACAACATACTCGAGGTGGGGTCTAACTAACGCATTGTAGAGAGGGAGAATAAGGTCTTTGATACGGTACGAGAATTGCCTTTAGATATAACCCAATATTTTATTATATTTTTGTACCCCTTCGACGAAATGTTTGGAAAACTTAAAATCGCTACTTATAAGCACATTAGTCCTTTTCCAAGTTGGTCATTGCAAGTTCTTGCTCATGTGGTAAATAGTTAGCATATGGTTCCTGGTCCCTATGTGCATCACTTCACATTTGTCTACGTTAAAAAGCATTTGACAAGTGTTCGACCACTTAGCGAGCCGTTCAAAGGTTTTTTAAGTTTCCAAGACGCCTTTCGCACTGCCTACACAGGAGAGAGAGAGAGAGAGAGAGAGAGAGAGAGAGGAGAGAGAGAGAGAGAGGTGGCAGGATCACGAGCTTGACCTCGATGTGAGGATGAATCTGTATAAAATCTTTACAAAGTTGAATATATATATATTTTACACACAGATCGTGTGTGTGTGTTATATATATATATATATATATATATATATATATATATTATTATATAATATATTGGGGAGAAAACAAACAAAACAAAAAAAAAGAAAAACAAAATTATTATTAATACAAAAATAATTGTATAATTGAAGTGAACGTGGTTGAATTAAATGAAATTAAATCAACTTTGGATGTGACAAAGGGTGACAATAACCCCGTTACAAAGATGTAATGCAGTCACGTAATTTGACGAATCTTTCACCGTAAACGCCACGATAGACAAGGACGGGTTGTCGTAACGTACGATGAAAACGAGATTCCAACATATACAGTGTAATTCGAAAGTCATGCCGCATAAATAAATACATAATAAATACATATGAAGCAGAACTTTTGTTTCACCCTGTTTATATATATATATATAATATATATTATATATATATATATATATATATATTATATATACAAGAAAACAATTCTTTCCTTTACCAAGACTACTCTATAAAGGCAAAAGCATGAGTCTGACCTCCATGTGATGAGAGATCAACACACACACTAAATTCTTACTAGAGAGAGAGAGAGAGAGAGAGAGAGAGAGAGAGAGAGAGAGAGAGAGAGAGAGAGAGAGAGAGAGAGAGAGAGAGAGAGAGAGAAGAGAGAGAGTAAATTCACAAGTCTCTTAATACAATGAATGGCATTAGAAATTCACTTCTTTACCCATACCTTATTGAAAATAAAGAATTTCGATAAATTATGTTTACAAATTCAATTAAAATTGAATTGAATTTGTAAAGATAATTTATGGGTACCCTGTATTTCTGTACAAATACTTACATCTTTATTTGTTTATATTTTGCGTCCATTCACATACTGGTACATCATCCACGCTTTTTATATTAAATATTTAAATATATTAATATATTATATATATTTTCTCCCCCATGTTGGGGGAATTAGGGGTGAGGGAGGCTACGCCAATATTTTAAAAACTGAAGTTTACAAAAAAAAAAAAAAAAGATTTACTTTAAAAAATAGTGAAAACAAAAGACTTAACAAACACGTTTTGGATATATATATATATATATATAATATATATATATATATATAATATATATTATATATATATATATATATATATATTATAGATATATATATATATATTAGGCGTATATATTGTTAGGTTAGTCTGAAGTAATTTATTAAGAGAAGGAAGTTACTTACGGTGAACAATTGCAAGCGATCTTGTTGCAATTACAATCCAAAATATAAAATAATTAATAATGAAAGATAAATTGATTATCGAGCAATTACGAGTTCAGAAGGAGTTGATTATTATGGTCGAGCGCGATTAATTGGAAAAAATATATACATATACTATATATATAGATATATATATATATATATATATATATATATATATATATATATATTAATCTGTCTAATAATTTAATCGTTCTATATTAATGGTTCATTTAGCTGCGCTAATGGAGTAAATTATAATTTTTATTATTATTATAAATAATACATATAGGGTTTTCAATTCATTTTTCTTAATTATTGTGTTCTATTTCTGATGGTTTAGTATTGGTATATAACTTTAGAATTTGCTTTTAAATTAACTTTATATATATATATATATATATATATATATTATATATATATAATATATATATATATATATATATATATATATATTATATATATATATATATATATATTAAATGTATTTTGATAAACGAAATATCTCTCTCTCTCTCTCTTTCAGAAATTGTGTAAATAGATTGCATTCAATTTTAGAACGAGAGAAATCCATTGCATGACTCTTTATTAAGGAAATGAAAGCTAATAATCCTAAAACATACGATTGCATGATTTACATACGTTAAACTAATAATTTTTTATGCCTACAGTACTAATTGTAAATATCTACATTGACACTTACAGTGGGGAGCAGCTTCATTAAATGTTTCTGGTACCAACCTATAATTTCAGAAACTGCGTAAGATTTTTTTTTATGCAGAAAGGCGGGGCCAGTGGTGAATGCCCGCAAAAACACCCTTGTGTCCTTATATTTGCTACACAGAATTGATTTGTTTCTTCTTTCTTGTTTTAATATCACATACGAGCCCAGACATAATAAAGAGTTAATAAGAGTTCTAATTTTGGTCCTCTTAATTTTTTCAAATATTATCGGAAAATTTTAACCATTTGCACTACGAAGTTTAGCAACAGCTAATATAGTATATATAATATATTATATTAGAATAAATGTAGCTCAAAATATCCAAAGGAGCAGTTCAAAGAACCCAACAGCGGCGGGTAGGAAAATTGTATAATTTGGCCCAGAATAACTATATATTGTAAGACAGATTCATATTATTCAAGCAAATTTCTTGAGACACGTTCAGAAATATACGCAACCAGTTAGGAGGACCATGGAACTGCTGTTAGCAAGTTCATTGTGGAAAGAACGCGTTCTAAGAACGTGAGTTGCGAGGTCGTGAAGTGAATAAGTGATGTGAATAAGGAAAAAGAGATTTTCGTTTAAGAACGAACATCAAAATTAACGTGATCAACGAGAGGATATTCCGTGAAGTAACGATGCCAAAATCTATGATGTGTTGAGACCAAAATAAAGCTTTTAGAAGATGAAAGGCACGTGACACGACGTAGCCATGAGCCTAACTGTATCAGCAAGATTATGAAACATGGTGGTAGCTCTATTATGGCGTTCATCTGGAGTGGATAATCTCCTAAATATCGATGGCAATTATGAATAAGACACTATAGCATAATTTTAGTGGAGTGAAATTTATTTAATTGCGAGGAATTCATCTCCTACAACAAGGCAGCGACCATAAACATACTGCGATACCCAACAAGGCTTATTTAAAGATACATGAACGAAATGTAAAGGCGTAAATGCTGAATTTTCCACCTCAAAGTCGTAAATATTTGTGGAAATAACTCAAAAAAGGA